>VMDO01012389.1:0-15751 GCA_007922755.1 Pedetes capensis | reverse complement strand
AATAATTTCATTAGGGCTGATAAAATGATTCCTCCCTAAAGTAGAGCTTTCCCTTTGCAGCTGAGGCTATTTGGTTGCTGCAATCACATTGTTACCAGAAAGGCAAGATAAATGCTTAATTCTCTCCTTTTAGTTATCCACTTTCAAAGTAAAGAATTGGTTCAATGACAATGAATAGTTTTTCCCCTAGAATTCCCTTATTAATATGGACTTTTGGATTTTCAGAGGTTTGATGTGTTTCAATCAACCACAGGAGTTATTCTTTTTAAAGATTCAAATGGTTTCTTGCGCAATCCTAATGAAGTGATTGATTCTAGTACAGTTCTTCACATGGGGAACCAAAGCACAGAAATACAAATTGTTGGACTCAAGTAAGCCAACTGTTGTTGTTGTTAGATGCTGTTGAGTTGGTGTCCAACTCATAGCGATCCTACATACAACAGGCAAAACACTATTGTTGGTGCCTCTCTGCTATTCATAGAGTTTTCAATGGCTGAATGAATTTTGGGAGTGGGTTGTTGGGTCCTTCTCCCAGGCCTATAGCACCTAGTGTTCCCAGGCAGTCTCCCATCCAAGTACTAACCAGGCCTGACCCTGCTTAACTTCCAAGATCTGATGGGATCAGATGCCACAGTGGTATGGCTGCAGGCAAGTAAGTCAATGGAAAAGCTAAAAGGGAGAGGAGGGCTGGAGATGTAGCTCAGTGGTAGAGCAATTGTCTAGCATGTGGAAGGCCCTTGGTTCAATCCCCAGGATTGGGAGTTGGGAGGAAGCTAAGAAGAGGAGAAGGAAGAATACAGGATAACAGCCACGCGTCCTCATTTGCCTGAGAGAGGTGCATACTGCATCACTGTTTACAGGATGGATCTCACTTGTTCCTTTGTGCGAAAACCCAAGGAATGAGGGCCATGGGCAACATGAGCTAGCAGAAAGAATCACTGCTGTTTATCATAAGATGGTCAAACTGTTTCACCAGACCATGTCCCTGAGCCAGGGGTGATGGGTTGGTCAATCTCTGGAATATAAACATCACACCAAAGGAAAAATCAGTGAAACCGTCCCCTTCCATCAGACACACTGTGTGGATAAGAAAAACAATTAGTCACACACTTCTAGTGATTTACAATCCATTGCGACTAGCCATTCAGTTAACTAATATTTACCATTAACACAATGAGGCAATAAATGTTAACTATGAAACCATCAGTACTACTTAGCTGATAATAGGGTGGAACACTGTACAGCTGTAGAAGATGGAATGCAGCCCCGAAGACTGGGTGGAAGTTTACTGTTTGAAGGTGAAGTTGACTGGGTAGCACCGAGCCACTGGGCAGCCCTTGTAGGAGAGGACAGAGAGATTTATACAGCATACAGGGATAGGAACTTTGAATGGTGGTTTAGGAGTAGGTTATGTGAGCCCTTGAACTCCAGGCTAAACAGTGAGATGGAGTTTTGTAACTAATAGGGAACCACTCTGGGGTTCTCAGCATGAGGAAGAACTTACTGCCAGGTTCTAGAACTTAAAGATTTAATGACTGGGGGGCCGGGCGTGGTGGCGCACGCCTGTAATCCCAGCGCTCGGGAGGCGGAGGCAGGAGGATCGCAAGTTCGAGACCAGAGGCAGTCTGCGTAATTTAGCGAGACCCTGTCTCAAAAAGTAAAAAAAAAAAATGGGCTGAGGTGCAGCTCAGTGGTCCAGCACTTGCGGAGCATGCAGGCGCCAGGCCCTGGGTTCAACCTCCAGTACCGCAAAAAAAAAAAAAAAAAAAAGATTTAATGACTGGCTCAGAAACCTGCTTCCCCACTTTATAAGTTACTAATGACAAAGTCCCCCATATGTCTGTCAGCGTGGCAGCTTGGGGGCTTGTGTGTTGCTGTAATGCTGAAAGTTATGCCACCAGTATTTCAGATCCCAACAGAGCCATCCATGGTGGACAGGTTTCAGCTGAGCTTCCAGACTAAGACAGGCTAGGGAGAAGGACCCAGCAGCCCACTCCCCAAACAATCAGCCACTGAGAACTCTATGAGTAGCAGAGAAGAACTGTCAACTACAGTGCTGGAAAATGAGCTCCCCAGGCTGGAAGGCACTCAAGAAAGGACTAGGGAAGAGCTGCCTCCTTAGAATAGAGTCGACCTTAATGATGGAAATGGAGTAAAGCCGCTGGGACCTCCTTTTGCTGATGTGGCACAAGTCAAAATGAGAAGAAACAGTGGCTGCAACAAGGGCTCAAACATAAAAAGATTTTGTGCATAGCACAGTATTGGACAGTGTTTTATTCTGTTGTGCACGGGGTTGCTATGAGTTGGATCTGACTCCACAGCACCTAACGACAACAACAACAACAACAATGAAGTAACATGGAAAGATCATTGAGAAAATATGAAGAGAAAAAAAGCAACAGAAAGGCAGTTTCCTTACATCTGCCTGAGACACACACACCTCAGATTTCACACTGAAGATTTCTCTGGGAGAACACATGAGCTGCTTAGTGGAGAAGCTAGGTGCCATGTGCTCCGAATCACTGGTTGCAGTGGTTCCATGATAAAAGGAGCTGAAAGAGGAAGCAGTATTTTACTTCATTTTGGTTTGTTTTTAATCACAGGAGAGGGTGGGGCTTTGTGCAAGAGCATAGGATATGACATCAAGGGGCAAGTAGGACCCAGCCCCTGCCACCCTTTCCTAACTATGTGACCTTAGGATGACACACCGATTCTAAGACTCATTTCCCCCATCTATAAAATAAAGAGAGGAACATCTTCTTGATAAGAGTTGGTGGTAATTTACATGAAGACACTATGAAGTACCACCTTAATGAAACTTATTAAAAATGTTTCACATATAGGACATGCTCTGAGTTCTTTAGACTTGATTCTGTTTCTTTTTTTTTTCTTTCTTTCTTTTTTTTGGGGGGGTGGGGTACTGGGAATTGAACCCAGGGCTTCATGTTTGCATGCTCTGTAAGTGCTGGACCACAGAGCTGCACGCCCAGCCCATTTTTTTACTTTTTGAAACAGGGTCTCCCTAAGTTATGCAGACTGCCTCTAGTCTTGAACTTGCAATCCTCCTGCCTCCACCTCCTGAGCTGCTGGGATTACAGACGTGCTGCACCCGGCACTCTTTTTTTTTTTTTTTAATTCGGACATGCAGAGCTGGTTAAAGTGAACAGGGCAGACCCAAGAGCCCCCAACCCCACCAGCAGGTCTCCCCAGCACGCTGGACTTGATGGATGGAAATTCACAAAACCACCACAGAGTCAGATTCCCCTTCTTCATGACCAAGTAACTGATAAGAGATTTTTTAAAAAATTATACACAGGGTGAAACTTTTTAACTGCTAGACTGGGTTTTGCTGTTTTCTTTTTAATGTGATGCTAGGGATCGACCCCAGGCCCTTGTGCATTCTAAATGGGAGTTCTACCACAACTCCTGACCCCTTGCTGGTTTAATTATTATTATTATTTGTGTGTGTGTGTTTGTGTGTGTGTGTGTGTGTGTGTGTGTGTGTGTGTGGTACTTGGGGACTGAACCCAGGGCCTTTCACATGTTTTGCAAGCCCTCTGCCAGTGAGCTGTACCCCAAGTCCCTTTTATATTTTTTAAATTGAGACAGGGTTTTGCCAGGTTACTCCGGCTGCCTCTGGCCTTGAACTTGTGATCCTCCTGCCTCTGCCTCCTGAGTTGCTGGGATGACAATCCCTGCGCTCAATTCCTTGCTGTTTTTATCTAGTCCCAAGGACAAAAGAATCACCTGACTTCTCTGCTAGCCTCAACTTGGACCAGTAGCAGTTTGCCTAGCACTGTCCCACTTCAGAGGGTGTTCTGATGAGCTGCTGAGTTTCTGGTGTGAGACTTGAAGAGTGATTTGTGGGATGTCCCCACTGGAAAGCAAAAGGTTGGTACTGAGCTATTGTGCTCTGAACTATTACGCCAGGAGTTTTCTGTTCCATATCTAACTATAGGCAACATTCATGGAAGCTGTTGATTCTCCGGGTACCACTCTAGAGATGGTGTAAAAGAACGGAATACTGGAGAAACTGCCCCAGTTCACTCCTCCTTTCCCCATGCACATACAAGCCCATATTAGGCAATAGGAAAAAAAAGAGCAATTTCATGGACTGTAATCTGGAAAGTAGCCACACCCTCCTCCTAGGACTTCCCTCTTCTCACACAAAGCTTTTTCCTTTTGAAAATGAGATGTCGATTCTATTTATAGAAGAAATGTGTGCTGCTTTCTCAAACTATAGTTGAGAAATCAGCGAATTCCACATCAGGTCAAAGCTGACCCTTGCTTCTGAATGGCAACACAAGTTGACATGGAACTGGCGAGGGTGCTGGAGAATCGTGTCCTAGAGGAAAGGCAGAGTGGACGGACTGCTCTCATTTGCTTAAGGGCAAGGCCCAATGAAGGTTCACACGAAGGAAAGTACATAGATGAAGGAAGAAGACATAAATGGGAAATCCAGTGTACTTTTAGGACAATGCTCGTAGATTATTCCATGTAGCCATTTCTACATGCTCACTTTGCAAGTATTTCAGCAGGTAATACAACAACCTTATGAGATAAGGTTTGAAAGAAATGTTATTAGTACCTTTTTAGTTAGCATACAGCATAATGGGTTTCATTATAGTATGTCCATAGCCTGCAGCCTTACCTTTGTGGCATCTGATCCCATCAGATCTTGGAAGCTAAGCAGGGTCAGGCCTGGTTAATACTTGGATGGGAGACCACCTGGGAACACCAGGTGCTGTAGGCTTGGGAGAAGGACCCGGCAACCCACTCCCAAAAAACAATCAGCCATTGAAAACCCTATGAATAGCAGAGAAGTACTGACAGTAGTGTTTCATCTGTTGTACGTAGGGTTTTCATCTGTTGTACGCAGTGTTTCATCTGTTGTACATACATAGGCTATGAGTCAGACACTGACTCGAGGGCACCTGACAAGAATAACAACAAGCTGGACCCAAGTGATCCTCCTGCCCATGCCTCCTGAATAACTGGGACTACAGGCACATGCTTTGGTGTCCCACTTCTAGAAGATACATAAAAAAATGCAAAAAGATGAGGCAGGAGGATCACAAGATCAAGGTCAGCCTGGATAACACAGCAAGAATTTATCTCAGAAAGAAAGAAGAAAGAAAGAGAGAAAGAGAGAGAGAGAGAGAGGGAGGAAGAGAGGAGGAAAAAGAAAAGAAACTGGTAAAAAACAGTTTTAGTTGTACACTTCCTTAAACCCACTATATCAAAAATATCTTTTTTTTTTTTTTTTTTGGTACTCAGGGTTGAACCAAGGGCCTCACACATAATTTGCAAGTGCGCTACCACTGGGCTGCTGCATCCCCAGCCCATTTTTTGTCTTTTATCTTGAGACAAGGTCTCATTAAGTTAGACAGGCTGCCTCTGGCCTGTCTTGCCATCCTCCTGCCTCTCCCTCCACCTCCCGAGTTGCTGGGATTACAGGCATGAGCCCCTGCACCTGGCTAGAAATACCATTTTGTTACACTCAAGTCTTTGAAGTCTGACATGTCATTTACATTTAAAATCTGGTCAATTGATATGACAAATTTTCAACAAAACACTTGATCTGTGTATCTAATTTTATAAACTAGTTGCACATATTCAAATTGTTCCAAACCTATTTCCCAAAATCTAAATTAATTCAACATAAGTAAAATAAAAAATTCAGTTCCTTAGTCGCACAAGTTGCATTTCAAGTGCTCAGCAACACAGGTGGCCAATGGCCACCATATTAGACAGCTCAGTCCTTCAGTCCAAGCTGCATGGAAAGAGCCCAGGACTCTGAATGGTTGTAGGGAGCAGGTTTGCACATTGACCTCTTCAACAAGCATTGGACTGATGTGAACAAGAAGTAAACCTGTCTATGCTGAGCCCCTAAGATCAAAGAGTTGTCTGTTATATTAGTTAGCCTGAACCAAGGCACATCAGCCACCCGTCCCTATGGTCAGATACTGTCATTACCAATAGCTCTCCCTCCTTAACTTCCATTTCGATCTTCCTCCTCTCCTTTCTTGCTATATTTTCAGCTCCCTTTTTCTAACAGTGGACCTCTAGCAATGCATCTGTCAGCTTGTCGTGCTGAGGGGGTTTGCATGTTGCTGTGAGGCTGAAAGTTATGCCACCAGTATTTCAGATCCCAACAGGGCCACTCATGGTGGACAAATTTCAACTGAGCTTCCAGACTAAGACAGATGAGGGAGAAGGACCTGGCAGCCCACTCCTGAAACAATTAGCCATTGAAACCGTATGAATGGTACAGTGTTGGGGAGTATTTGTCTGTTGTACACAGGGTCACTACAAGTCAGATCAGACTCCAAGGCAACTAACAAGAGTTATGTGCTAGCCCCACTCTGCACCTTGCCTCCAGGCTCTCATTATTTCTCTTTTCCTCCCTTTTCCTACCTCCTTCTACCGCTGCACAGTATTACACTGTATGAATGTGAACAATTTACTTATTTTACTAATACTGACATATTTAAGATGGCCACGAATTCTTTGACATCTCTCCCATTCAGCGTGGGGTCTGTGTCCCTGTGAAGTGGGCTGGCCAAGAGAGTATGGTAGATAGGATCTTATACCAATTCCAGGCTGAGCTTTGAAGAGAACAGGTAGTTTTTGCTTCCTTCCTCGTGGACCCTTGAACACTATATAAGGAGTTCTGAAAGCCCTGACCACAAGATCCTGCAAGGAAGCCCAAGTTAGCCTGGTAGAGGCTGAGAGTAGAAAAGGAGATGCACTGCCAGTCTCCAGCTATTTAAGTCAGTTCAGCCAGGGACCCAGAGATCAAAGAACAAAATGACCTGTCTCTTCTGTGCTGTCTGACTTCTTCCCAGTTCACAGGATCATAAGCTATAACCTTGTAAGTTTGGGAATTGTTCATTACACAGCATTAGATACCAGCAACTTCTAACAGAGAGTTGGGTTGTGTTTTGGGCTATCATGAGTAACAGTGGCTATGGACATTCTCAAATGTACCTTTCAGGACACGTAAGCCCTCGTTTCTCTTGGGTACATGCCTCATCATCAGCTTTTCTCTCCTGATCATTCCCATCAGAATGTAAGCATGTTGTAATTTCTCCCATCTTACAAGAAAATTATCCTTGACCCCATCTGTTGCTCCATTTCTTTGTTCTCATTTACAGTAAAACTTCTGGTGTTATCTAAGCTTCCAGTCTTCACTTCCTTTCCTCCTCTTTTTCCTTGAGTCTATATTAACCAATCTTTTATCCCTCCTGCTTTATGGAAATGTTGTTATTGTTAGGTGCTGCTGAGTCAGATCTGACTCATAGCGACCCTAAGTACAACAGAACAAAACACTTCCCACCACCATGCCATGCACACAATCTATTTATGTTTGAGTCCATTCTTACAGCCACTATGTTTCTTCTCATTTTTACTTGCGCCACATCAGCAAAAGGAGGTCCCAGGAGCTTAACCCCATTCCTATCATTAAGGTTGACTCTACTTTGAGGAGGCAACTCTTCCCCAGTCATCTCTTGAATGCCTTCCAGCCTGGGGGGCTCATTTTCCAGCACTATTTTTGACAGTTCTTCTCTGCTATTCATAGAGTTTTCAATGGCTAATTGTTTTGGGAGTGGGCTGCTGGGTCCTTCTCCTTAGTCTGTCTTAGTCTGGAAGCTCAGCTGAAACCTGTCCACCATGGATAACCCTGCTGGTATCTGAAATACTGGTGGCATAGCTTTCAGCATTATAGCAACATGCAAGTCCCCAGAGCACGACAAGCTGGGCACTGCTTGTTAGCTTCAATGAAGTCTTTTTTTTTTTTTTTAAGACAGGATCTTGCTATGTAGCCCAGACTGGCCTTGAACTCACATTCCTGCTGCCTCAGCCTCTTGAGTGCTAGAGTTACAGACGTGTGCCACACCGAGCTATCTCTAGGGGAATTTTGGCCTTTTAGGGACCAGGTAGCTAGGTTGAAGGCTATTTTCCATTTGCAGTGTATTTCACTTTAAATGAGAAAACAGAATATTTAAATTGGATATCATTAGATGTCACAATATTTTTTTCCTCACTTGTAAAAGGAATATAATTTGGAATTTTGTGTTAAGTCTTGCTGAATTACCAACCTAGGGCATCAGATCTCATTTGGATATGGCAAATAAGACTCTCTGTATGCATGTGCCTGGTGTGTGTATGGAGAAGAAAGGAAATTGGGGTTCAATATCAAATATTTACTCTATTGTTTGGCATAATTAACTAGGCTCCTTATAATTCCACTAAATCAGGAGGAAGCCCAAGGAAGCCCAGACAAATGTTCAAGATCTCATTAAAGAATGTGTGTTTTCCTTAGATGTGGAGGCAGCCAGCCTTGAGTGGGTGGTGATTTGCAGCCCCAAAGAAAATGGAGACCTACCAGGCTGCAATTTAGCTTCTACAGAAGCTTGTCCACAGGTAGAAACAATAGCTCTCACGTCCTATAAGGCAGGGGGAACCAACCCCCAATCTATGACCTATTATGAACCTAGTAGCATAGCAGGAGGTGAGTGGCAGACAAATGAGTGAGGGAAGCTTCATCTGTATTTATAACTGCTCCCCATCATTCACATCATCACCTGACTTCTGCAGAACATCTACTTTCCACAAAGCCAATCCCTGTGCCAAAACGGTTAAGGACTGCTGCTCTATGGAGGCTTGGAGACTTTTTCATGAAAAACTAAATAGAACACAAATATTCAAGGAATGATACAACAAATGTCCATGAACTACTGTCCCTTATTAATGGAGGTAAAGTCTCTATGCCTCACTATCAAAGAACAAAGTCTACCATAGAATTTTTTTTCTAATGATCAATGAACATAGCTAATTAAATCAAATTAGATTTGGGAGGTGGAGGCAGGCAGATCACAAGTTCGAGGCCAGACGCAGTAGGTGAAACTTAGTGGGATCCTGATTCAAAATAAAAAATGGACTAGAGGTGCAGCCCAGTGACAAAGCACTTGAAAAGTATGTATGAGGCCCTAGGTCCAACCTTTAAGTACTGGAAAAAAAAATCAGTTTAATAAAAAAAGATTTAAAGCAACTTATATCAAGAAATATTAGCCAGGTTGGGCTCACAATGAGCTCCAGGCCAGCCTGAGCTACTTGGAAAGCCCCTGTCTCAAACAACAAGAATAAAATAAAACAAAGAACAAAATAAAACAAACAATAAAACTTGGGCTGGGGCATAGCTCAGTGGTAGAGCACTTGCTCAGCATGTGGGAGGTTCCAGTTTGAATCCCCAGCAATATTTTTTTTAAAAAATTAATGAATTAAATAAATAAAATTTAAAAATTAACTGGACAGTAAAGGACATTGGGTCCTAGAAGGGATGTTTGTTGCTGCTGTTAGTGCCTTTGAGTTGGGTCCAACTCCTAGTGACCCTCATAGGTTTTTCAATGGCTGACTATTTTGGGATTGCTTTGAGAGTGGGTTGCCACCTCCTTCTCCCTCTTTTGTGGTGCTGGAGATTGAACCCAGGTCCTCAGAGAGTGCAGAGCAGCACTCCACCAACTGAGCTAAACCACAGCCCCTCATGGGAATAAGGTTTTGTTAATGAATAGACATGTAAGTATGTATTTCTGCAGTGCTGGGGATTGAATGGGATCCTCAGAAAGTGCAGGGATGTTTAGAGTAGAGGATTAAGGTGAGTCAGGAGGTGGGGTACAAATATTTGTAATGTTCTTACGTGGAAGAGTGAGTGAATGTCTTCTTTCTCCCAGATGGTCCAGTGTAACTTTACACAGGTAGATGTTGCAGGCAGCCCAGCCCCAGCAGCCTAACGTACCAACCACCCATGGACGCCATACAAAGCAGTTCTTTTGCCCTTAGGTCGCCTGGCTCCTTTTCTATCTGAGGTCTGAGCCCTTAGCCTGCTGCCTGGCTTGACTCCTTTTCCTTCATCATGATCTCACTTCCCCTCCTAGAACAGGCTGCCTCCTGCCCTTGGGTCAGCTCTGCTGGCTATGCCAGGACCTGTCAAATAGCACTTGGACTCCAAAGAGAAACAGGGCCAGGGAATTCAAGCTGCCCCATGGGTCGAGATCAGCCCGACAAAGTGAAGGAGTCTCTTGAGGAAAGCAGGTTTCCCATCCCTGGGGGTGTGCGAGGAGCAGCCAGAGGACCACCTTTCAGCATGGAGCCGAGGGGACTCCAGCACCAGGAAGGCTTGGTGCCAGCGCCTTGGGATTTTCTTCCAGATATAATCTGCCATGGAGTTTAGCTCAGTTGGTAGAGAGATGCTCTGTAGTCTCTTAGGCTCTCGGTTTGATCCCCAGCAGTGCAAAAATGGGAGAAGGACCTGGCAATCCACTCCCCAAACAATCCCAAAACAATCAGCCATTAAAAACCCTATGAAAGTCACTATGAGTGGGACATGACTCGACAGCACCTAACAACAACAACCACAATCTTCCAAGGGACAGACAACGGACACTACATGTGATCTAGGACCAGCCAAAGATACAGCTATTTATGATGAAGAGCCATTTTGTATTCAGAAAAGAGTGATGTGGGTGCAGATTTAACCACTTTGAGCCTGTCTGTTCTGCTGTAAAAATCAAAACAATAAAAATACTAAGCTATGGATATAGCTCAGTGTTAGAGCACTTGCCTAGCATGCTCAGGGTCCTTGGTTCATCTCCCAGCACTGTGAAAACAAAGAAACAAACAAACAAACAAATGAAAGACCCCAAAACTAAAACCAAGTCACAATTCTTCTTTGGGCTGTGGGTGTGTTTCCAGTTTGACAGATGACGTTTTGCCAGCCATGGTGGCACACGCCTGTAATCCTAGCACTTGAGAGACTGAGGCAGGAGGAATGACCGAAGTTCCAGGCCAAGCTGGGCTACACAGTGAGACCCTATCTCCAAAATCCAAAAAAACCAAACCAAAACAAAAATTTATAAAACCCTAAGCCACATGGAGTGTTGTTATAAGATTTGAGAGATGTTTGTTTTGTAAACTGTAAAACACTTAAAAATTTAAATGCGACTACCTCCAAGGAACAGTCTTGAATAAAGATAGACCTAAAGTGAAATTTTACTTTGATTATTTTTCAAAGAGCACATATTACTTTTGCAATAAAAATTAAAGATTTAAAAACTTTACATTTAATATATACTGATCCTATAACTATGTGTGAAACTATGGATATATTTATTTCTCTCTCGTTTTGTTTTTTCTTTTCTTTTCTTTCTTTTTTTTAAAGGCAGAGTTCCATTATTTAACCCAGGTGGGTCTTGAACTTGTGATCCTCCTGCCTTGGCCTCTCAAATACTGGCCACTAGGCCAAGCATGTAAATATATTTCTATGAAGATATATGTCCTGCAGTCTTTTTCTCCCTTTAGAATCATATTGTTAAATATCATTTTGTAATATATTTTTCTGTTTTATAAAGTAAACATTATTCCATGCCATTCAACATTCTTTTTTTTTTTTTTTTTCCTAACTAGGAGTTGAACTCAAGGCCTCGTACTTGCATGCTTTGTAAGTGCTGGACCACTGAGCTGCACCCCCAGGCCATTTTTTTACTGTTTGACACAGGGTCTCACTAAGTTACAAAGACTGCCTCTGGTCTTGAACTTGCGATCCTCTAGCCTCTGCCTCCTGAGCTGCTGGGATTACAGGCATATGACACCACGCCCAGCTTCCATTCAACATTCTTTGATAACATGTCTATAAGGATGAACAGGGATTTATTTACCTAGCGAGGTTGTTTCTAGCTTTTCCATACTATCAAAAAAACCATGGTGCACATTCTCTGTGTATTGTCTGTGTCTTTCCTTGTGATGGCTTCTAGAACTGGAGCTGCTGGGTCAAAGGGAAAGCTCATTTTTTAAGCTTCTGTTTCCTACTCCCAAATTGCCCTCCAGAAAGAAGGCACCAGTTATGTGTCTTCCAATAGTGGCTTGTTGACAAAAAATTTAAGTCCAATATACAGAAACAATAGAAATCCAAAATGAACCATAGGAGCTGGATGGTTTCTCTGTCTGGTGGCCTGGGGAGCCCTGGGTTGAGGAGCTCTCTATTTATAGCTTTCTGATGAGCAGGAGGCTGGCACTCTTGCTCCTCCAGACCTACTTCCTCTGAGTCAGGGCTCTGGAAGGAGCGCATGGCCCAGCCCGCCCTGGCCTTTGCAGCTGGAGTGAACCCCTTTCCTGCTCACCTCACTTCCGATCCTCTCCAAAGCGCCCTGAAAACTGGCCAAGGATCAGGCCCTGGATAGAGACAGAAGCCCAAAGAGCGGCAGGGGCTACCAGCTGCCTTGGCTTCCCTCTCTCCTGTGTGGAAGGGGAGCCCCGCTTCCTGCTTCAGGTCTCTAAGAGCCTGGGCCCGGCCTTACCAGCAATACCAACAAGCTCCCCACTTTCTTCCCCATGTCCCCCAGATCTGAAGGAAATGCATAAGAATTCTTTTCACGATTTTAAGTATTTTTGTTGTTGTTGTTGCTGCTGTTATCATAAGTCAAATCTGAAGCAGAAGGGAAGGGAGGGCTCCGGAAAAGTCTTTGACCTCTCTTTCTTTAATAGCTTGTGGTTCCCGGCTTATTCTGTGATTTTTTTAACATTCTCAAGCAGAACAGCAGACAGGTGATAGGGGTGAGGCAGGGTGTGTATGTAGGGAAAACATTGTTTCTGGACAGCAGAAAGATAGGAAACACCTGTGGATTTGTAAAAATGCCCACTGGATTCAGTATAACAGAGGTCTTCAAAACAGTGTTTTCATCACCCCCAAATTAGAACAACTCCCATATCTATCGCCTGCAGCTGTAGCCCTGTGGCATCCGATCCCATCAGATCTCAGAAGCTAAGCAGGATCAGGTCTGGTTAGTACCTGAATGGGAGACCGCCTGGGAACACCAGAAGCTGTAGGCTTGGGAGAAGGACCTGGCAAACCCCCTCCCAAAAATCAATCTGCCATTGAAAACCCTATGAACAGCAGAGAAGCACTGACAATAGTGTTTCCCCTGTTGTACAGAGGGTTGCTATGAGTTGGATACCAACCCGACAGCACCTAACAACAACGACAACAACCCATATCTATCAACAGTAGAACAGAGAAATGAATTGTAGTGTATTTGTGCAATGAAATACGATACAGCAATGAAAAACAAACTATCTTCACACCAAACATGGGAGGCTGTCACAAACACATTGGATAAAGGAAGCCTGACACAGAAGAGTGCATATTAAATGACTCCATTTATACACTCTTCAGTAATAGTCAGGAGGTAACCATACTGTTTAGAAATGCCTGTTAGGTGGTAAACTAGAAAGAAAAGTAGAGATTTTTATAAAAATCAGAGTAGTGGTTACCTTTAATAGAAGAGAGGGAAGAAGCTGCGATTGGGGCGGAGCATGAGGGGGCTTCTGGGTGCTATTTTGGCTCACACGATAAGGTATTTCTTGACCTGGGAAGTAATTTCATGAGTTTTTACTTTAAAATAATTCTTTACACTACATTCATATGTTTTGTGTGTTTTTGTGTATGTGTGTGGCTTTTCATAGTTTAAAAATCATCTGTAGGGCTGGGCATGTAGGTCAGTAGTAGAGTGGTTACCTGGCATGCATTAAGACCTGGGTTTGAGCCTCTACCAAGAGAGGGAGAGGGAGGGAGACAGAGAGGGAGAGTGAGGGAAACGGAGAGGGAGAGGGAGGGAGGAAGAAGGAGGGAGAAAGAGAGAGAGGGAGGGGAGAGGGAGAGAGGGGGAAAGAGGGGGGGGGAGAGAGAGAGAGAAAGAGAGAGAGAGAGAGAGATCCTTAGCTGGGCATGGTGGTGCATGCCTATAATCCCAGCACTTAGGGCACTTAGAAGGCTGGGATTTAGCTCAGTTGGTAGAGTGCTGTGCTGTAGTCTCTGAGGTCCCCAGTTCAATTCCCAGCACCGCAAAAATGGGAGAAGGACCTGGCAATCCACTCCCAAGGCAATCCCAAAACAGTCAGCCATTGAAAACCCTATGAGGGTCGCTATGAGTCGGATACCGACTCGAGGGCACCTAACGAACGAATGAAGGGCATTTAGGAGGCTGAGGCAGGACGATCATGAGTTCAAGGCCAGCCTAGACTACATGGTAAGTTCTAGGCCAGGTTTTTTTTGTTTTGTTCTGTTTTTCTTAAGAGATAGAGTCTCGGTATGTTACCCAGGCTGGACTTAACCGGCTAAAGCTCAGCAGCTCCTCCCAGGCCAGCCTCCTAAGCATATGGACTCCAGCCACACCACTGTGCTGAGAGCCTGTGCACTCCGGGTTCATGTGCATTTGGCAAGACAAGGGGCCAGAATTTTCTGGAGCAAGTCACAAGTTGATGCAAACATTCTCTACCTGTGGTATGTGTCTTTGTGGTGATCAAGGGTCTCTCTCAGTCTCTCCTCTTTGAGCCACTGTGGTGGATGACAATCATTAAGTCCATGGCATGGCAGAGAAAAGAGATCAACTCAACTACTGCATCACAGAGCTGTGCCCATGTGCATCTCTTAGCCTTTCAAGGCATTTAAACTCAGGCAGGGGCTGTGGATGTGGCTCAGCGGTAGAGCTCTTGCCTAGCATGTAGGAGGCCCTGGGTTTGATCCCCAGCACTGGAAAAACTAAAAGCAAATATAAAATTTTTAAAAATAAAATAAAATAAAACTGAGGGCAGCAGGAATCACAAAGAATCATTCTGGCTTAAAAGGCAGAGGATAAACCGGCTGCTGTGGCACCTGCCTGTCATCCCAGCTACTTGGGAGGCTGAGGTGGGAGGATCCCTTGAGTCCAGGAGTTCAAGTCCCACCTGGGCAACACAGCAGGACTTCACCTCAAAAACAAAACAAAACACAAGGCAGAGGCTGCTCTGTGAGAAAGAAATCCCCATTTGCTGGAGTCAGCCCAAAGCCAAGCCGAAGAACTCTAGAACACTGAGCTCAATAATTCCTCCTTCTAGGGCTCTGGTGAGGAATAAGTGCATTTACCTATAGAGTGTGACATCAGATCCTCAATACATGATGACATGTCATCCTCATTTTACTCATGAAGACACAGAGCTTGGGTGGGGGTGGGATTTATTTAAGGTCCCCTATTAGCACTGCCACTTCTGTCCTGGAGCCCAATATCCCTGCACCCCAAGTTGCATTATGATAGGAGCCTAGCATGGCGGTCACAGGAGGGAGCAGCTGCAGAGCTGTGTGGGACACTTTCCATAAAGAATCTGACATCTGAGCTGACCCTCAAAGAGGCATGCTAGGCAGAAAAGGGTGCATAGGCCCAGCAGCAGAGGGGTGAATGAGCAATGAAGGGACACACTTTCTCTAAGCATTAGGTCGCACATCCATGGCATGGAGGCAAGAATAGCCACCTGTGCCTGGCATGGTGGTGCACGCCTCTAATCCCAGCCACTCAGGAGGCTGAGACAGGAGGATTGCAAGTTTGAGGCCAGAGGAAGCCTGCATGACTTAGCGAGACCCTGTCCCAAAGAAAAAAATTAAAAAAGGGCTGGAGTGCAGCCCAGTGGTAGAGCACTTGCAAAGTATGTGCGAGGCCCTGGGTTTGACCCCCAGCTACTGGGGGAATAGAAAAGCTCCCCAGTTTGTTTTCAAAAGCTACTCCAAAGCTGGGCACGGTGGCACACGCCTGTAATCCCCGTGGCTTGGGAGGCAGAGGCAGGAGGATCACATGTTCGAGACCAGAGGCAGTCTGTGTAATTTAGCAAGACCCTGTCTCAAATAAAGTAAAAAAATGGGCTGAGGGTGCAGTTCAGTGGTCCA
>VMDO01012388.1:0-62386 GCA_007922755.1 Pedetes capensis | reverse complement strand
CAGTTTGGCCATTCTTGCTTCCAAGGAGCACTCTGGTTGTACTTCTTCTAGGACAGATTTGTTGGTTCTTTTGGCAGTCCATGGTATATTCAATAGACGTCTCCAGCACCACAATTCAAAAGCATCAATTATTTTTCTGTCTCTCTTGTTCAATGTCCAGCTTTCACAACCATATGATGCCACTGAAAATACCATGGCAAACTAGTTATTTTACCATCAGAGCTCCCACATGTCTGTCAGTTTGGAAAAATTATCAGACTGTTATTACAAGTGGGCATATGAGTAAAACGGTATTCTCATACAATGCTAGTGGATAACTAGTTTGGTCTTTTTGAAAACTGTACTTCACTAAAATAAAACAAAATGCCTTTTAAAGTTCTGATTCTGGTCAAGATGGAATAAGCACACATCATCCTGTTTATTCCACTGAATGCAACTAAAAATCCTGAACAAAATGCATGGAAAAGGTGCCAAAGAACTCTGAAAAGTTATGCTGTAGGTTATACTCACCTGCCAGGATATGGTTTCTATCATTCTATGCCCCTTGTCACGTGTTAGCCCTTTAACTCCGAACTGAGCCTCACATTTTACATGAGTTTCTGGCAATGTTGGTTTTTTGTTCTCCAGAGTCAAGTCCTTTATGCCCTATTCTTCTAAAACTTTTGAGGTTTTTAGTCCCTTCAGTTATACTTTCATTTTTCATCTAGAACATAGCTTTTCTTCTAAAGAATTTAGATTTGACAATTTGTAAAGAGCGCCATTCATAGTATTTAATTCTAGTGGCACATTTTTTTTTCTTTTCTCCCTCTTCTCTCCAACTTCATGATTTTGGCTTTGAATTCCTTCCCCCTGACAGAACATGATATTTTATTATTTCCTTATTGTATTGTGGGTTAGACATTGGTTATTTTACTTTTCTATCCATCATTTCTCCATCTTCCACTCCAGCTTGTTTCAAATAGCATGAGCACCTGTCAGTGACTGGACACTTAAAGTGTCCTTGCACCACAAAAATGGGAGAAGGATATGGCAGTCCACTGACAAAATGATCAGCCATTGGAAACCCTATGAATAGCAGAGAAGCATTGACATAGTGCCAGGCATGGCACAGTGTCAGAGAGTGTTTTTTTCTGTTGTATATAGTGTTGCTATGAGTCAGACCTGACTCCATGGCATCTAACAACAACAACAACAGCAGCAACAACAACAAATCATTAAAGCAAGAGAGATATGGTGGTATGAAATCCAAAAAAGCGAAACCCATAGAAACAGTGAGTGAATTGGTGGTTACCCAAGGCTGGGGAGTAGAGTGAGATGTTCATCAAAGGATACAAATTTCAGTTAAGAAGACTAAATATAACAGACGCATTTTATACCATAGTGACTATGGTTAATAACAATATACTCTATACTTTAAAATTGCAAATGAAGTAGATTTCAATAGTTTTCTCATCATAGAAAAATTATATGTGAGGTAATGCATGTTAGATAGCTTGATTTAGCTATTACACAATGCATACATATATCAGAACATTATGATGTCCATAAATCAATTAAGGGGCTGGGATTTAGCTCAGTGGGTAGAGCGCTGCGCTGCAGTCTCTGAGGACCCGAGTTCAATTCCCAGCACTGCAAAAATGGGAGAAGGGCCTGGCAATCCACTCCCAAGGCAATCCCGAAATAGCCATTGAAAACCCTATGAGGGTCGCTATGAGTCGGATACCAACTCGACGGCACCTAACAACAACAACAACAACAAATCAATTAAAACAAAAATTTAAAAAGATTATACAGATAAGATTTAGTAATTCTAGTTAAGTTTTCTGTAGCTTACATTCTGTTGAATTGAGATAACCAATATGTGATTTAAACCAGGCATGGTGGCACATGCCTGTGATCCCAGTACTTTGGAAGCTGAGGTAGGAAGATTATGAGTTCAAGGCCAGCCTGGGCTACAGAGAAAGTTCAAGACTGGCCTGGCCTAAAGACCCTGTCTCAACAAAGTAAAAATAATTTAATGAATATACTGAATAATATAAGATTTTAAAAGGCACCAGTGAGATACAACTATATATACCAGAAAGGCTAAAATTAAAGACTGTGCCAGGGCTAGAGATCTAAGAGAGTGGTAGAGCTTGTGCTTAGCAAGCATGAAGGCCCAGCACAACAAAGAAACAAAAAAAGATTGATCATACCAAGTGTTGGTAAAAATGTGGCAGAACAAGAACTCTCATTCATCATTGTTGCAGGATGGAAATTTGTGTTACCACTTTGGAAAAGTATTTGGCAGTATCTAAGGGAGAGTGGCAGGTCAGTAAAAAAAAAAAAAAAGGAAGATCCTCTACTAGATAGATTGACACAGTGACTGCAACAATGCACTTAAACATAAAAAGATCATGTGCCTGGCACAATGTAGGGGAGTGTTTCATTCTGTGGTACATAGGGTTGCTATGAATCAGATCCAACTCAATGGCACCTAACAACAACACTGATCTCAGTGCAAGTTGGATCTGCCTGGATGGCACTTAATAACAACAAAGTCTGAATATATGCATGCCCTATTGTTTCAGTAAATCAACTTCTAGGTATATACCTTTTATGGGTTGAATCATGTCCCCATCCCTCAAATTCATGTGTTGAAGCCCTAACCCTAGTGCTTCACAATGTGATTGTATTTGGAGATAGTATCTTTAGGGAGGTCATTAAGTTAAAATGAGTTTGTTAGGGTGGGCTAATCCAACTTGACTTATGTCCTTGTAAAAAGAGGACATTTGCACACACAGAGATAGCAGCATGTGAGTGCACAGCAGGAAGACCTTGTGAAGACACAGGGAGAAGGCAGCCATCTGCCAGACAGGGAAACCAACGCTACCAATGCCTTGATCTGGGACTTTTAGCCTTCAGAACTGTGTCTGTATTACATGGTTATGGCATAGCTAACAGACTAATATAGTACCCCAAAGAAGTGTGTCCATATTTCATAAAAACCATATAATTATTTAATCCATATGGAATTTACTTTTGTTAGCAATGTGAAATGGTGTGAAATCTATTTTTCCAATCTATTTTCTCCAAGTAGATGGTTATGTTTTCCATCATCATTTACCAAATGCTTCTTTGCCCTACTGGTTTAAGATATTGCCATTATCATCTATTAAATTTCTACTTACATCTGTGTCGGTTTTTGGACTCTATATTCTGTTTGCTACATTCACCTACATTAAAACATACTTTTAATTATAGCAGCTTTTTAATGTCTTTAAAACTGTGTGAGGAAAGAAACTTTGATACTAATTAGTGGTCCTAAGCTGAGCATTGCTTAGTGCATTTGTGGGCCACCACCTGCACAGTACCTAGTAAGAAAGTAGACAGATGTTTACCAAATGGATAGAGGGATACATGTATGAAAGAAGCTTTCCAGAAATGTTTCTTTTATAGACTAAAGCCAATGTTACTTTTGTTTAGCTCTTTAGTTTGAAATAATTTGAAACTTAAAAGTTGTAAGAATAGTACAGAGTCCTTACATATCTCCTTTACCCAGATTTAACAATTTTTAATGTATCGCTATACTTGTGTTATCATTTTCTATATATACATACTTTTTACTTATTTTCTACTTGAGAATAGGTTACAGACATCAATCCCCTTTGTTTCTTAATGCCTCACTGTATATTTTCTATGAATAAAGATATTTATTCTGTTACATAACCAGAGTGACATTATGAAACTCTGGACATTTTACACTGACAAAATACATGTCTGTAATTGGAAACTATTATTTCAATTGTATCCATCACTGCTGTCTTTTACAGCATTTCCTCCATGTGGTACAGAGATCTAGTATGAGAAGCTAGTCTTGTTTCTTTGAATTTGGAGTATTACTGGATGTTAACATTGATCACTTGTCAAGTTTTTCTTTTCTGATTTCTCTATGTAGGTTATGGTTTCTCCTTTGCAACTAATAAAGTTTCTAGGGAAGTACTTTGAGGTCATGCAAATACCTTGCTCCTCATCAAAATGCCCCCAGCCAATATAGCTTCCAAATCCATCTTCACATGATGGTCTATGATTCCTTACTTTGGGATCAGGACCCAACTGATAGAGTATTAATTTTGTGCCCTTGGGGGAGTTATAATACTATCTCTTCGTGGGAGTAAGACAATGAGTATAACATACAATCATTTCTAAATTCCTCATTGCTTTCACAGGCATCAATGGCTATGTTTTTGATAGCTTGCAGTTGTCAGTTTGTTTGCATGAGGTGGCGTACTGGTACATACTGAGTGTTGGAGCACAGACGGACTTCTTATCTGTCTTCTTCTCTGGATATACTTTCAAACACAAAATGGTTTATGAAGACACACTTACACTATTCCCATTCTCAGGAGAAACTGTCTTCATGTCAATGGAAAACCCAGGTTAGTTATTTATATTTTCCATTCACTAACAGCTATGATTGCTTCAGTAACCATTCGTATGCTCTTTTGCACAGTTGCTCACATTTGAGCAGAGAATGAATAGTTCAAATGAGTTTGATATGTGGTTTTGGTAATTTCAAGGCATTTTAATGACAGAGCCAACTCAAGTATTTAACTTCAGTCTTTGCTCTAAAGGGCTTGGCATGTTTAATGGCAGAATGCTTACCTATTGTGCACAAGGCCCTGTGTCCAATCCTCAACATCCTTAACATAACCAAACAAAAGTAACAAAAGAGACTTTGCTCTAAAAAAGTGTCTTCATTTGACATGGGCCACATTTTTAAGTGTTTGCTAACTGTACTGGTGAACACATATGTATACATACAATGAACGTGTAAGAGCCAAAAATGTTCCTGTGTGTCTTGCAAAAATTGGTATTTCACCTAGGAGTGGTGGAACACTCCTGTAATTCTAATGACTCGAGAAGTTGAAGTAGGAAGATTTTTGAGTTCAAGGCCAGAAGCAGCCTGTGTAACTTAATGAGACCTTGTCTTCAAAATAAGAAATAAAAATAGGAGCTGGGGGTGTCGATCAGTGATGGAGTGCTTGCTGAGCATGTGTGAGGTCCTAGATTAAACAGCCAAGAAAAGAAAGAAAGAAAGAAAGAAAGAAAGAAAGAAAGAAAGAAAGAAAGAAAGAAGGAAAGGAAGGAAGGAAGGAAGGAGAAAGAAAGAAATAGAGGAAAGAAAAAAGCAAGCAAGCAAGCAAGCAAGAAAGAAAGAAAGGAGAGAAAGAAAGAGAGAAAAGAAGAAGAGAAAGAAAGAAAAAGAAAGGAAGGAAAGAAAGGGAGAGAAAGAAAGAAAGAGAGAGAGAGAAAAGAAAAAGAAAGACAGGAAGGAAGGGAGAGAGAGAGAGAGAGAGAGAGAGAGAGAGAGAGAGAGAGAGAAAGTAAGTTGGTATTTCCTTTGGGAAGTGCATAGTAATCTTTCTTTGCACACATAGCCTCAAACCACAGGGAGTCTTTCAGAACAAATTTGCCTCACAACTTCTCATCTTCCTTCTCTCTCAATAACCACTACAAGGCCTTTTGTGGTGGTGTATCTGTGTATCTTTCTCTTTCTTTTCTCTTTTCTCTTTTCTTTTTTTTCTTTTCTTTTCTTTCCTTTCTTTTCTTCTTTTCTTTTTTCTCTTCTCTTCTTTTCTTTTCTTTCTTGGGACTGGGTCTTACTATGCAGCCTAGGCTATCCTCAAACTTGCTATGTAAGCCAGGCTGGCCTTGAACCCTGAATCTTCCTTCCTCAACCTCCTGAGTGCTAGGACTACAAGTGGGTCCACCATACCCAGATTTCCACAATCAACATAAAACTACCTGTAGATTTTAGTTATTCTCTTATGGATATTCTGGAGGTAAGTCCTCACGGAGAAATTTTTGAGGAATAAAAACTAATCTCATCATAAATAATACACTTTTGCCTTCATACCTGGAAACTTGTCTTACTTCAAATGATGTATTTTTGCAGAAATGAGTGAGGAACCTGGCAGAAACTCAATAACACCTCTGAAAATATCTTGATTATTTATGTTTATGTTTTATTATCTGTATCTCAAACAAGTCATAAGCACTCTGAGAATAGTTGTTGTTGTTGTTGTTAGGTGCTGTCGAGTTGGTATCCAACTCATAGCGACCCTCATAGGGTTTTCAATGGCTGACTGTTTCAGGATTGCCTTGGGAGTGGATTGCCAGGCCCTTCTCCCATTTTTGCAGTGCTGGGAATTGAACTCAGGATGTCGGAGACTGCAGCACAGTGCTCTACCAACTGAGCTAAATCCCAGCCTCTGAGAATAGAGACCTTGTCTATCTTGTTTATCACTAAATCCACAATGTCTACAGTGCTTGTCACATAGTAGATCGTTAATAAATATTTTAGGCCCTGGATTCCATCCCCAGCACCACAGAAACGAGAGAAGGACCTGGCAGCCCACTCCTGAAACAATCTCAGAACAATCCACCATTGAAAACCCTATGAATATCAGAGAAGCACTAACATAGTGCCAGGTATGGCACAGTGTCTGGGAATGTTTCGTTCTGTTGTACATAGGGTTTCTATGAGTCAGAGCAGACTTAAGGGTACTTAACAACAACAATATGCAGCTGTTAAAAATATTGGATTTCAAGAATATTTAATAACATTGGAAATATTCACAATTAGATATAATATAATAAGTATAATGTTTGTAATTCTAAACCAAAAAAGTACATGTATGTATGCAAAGATAGCCAGGATGGCCTCCTGAGTGCTGAGATTACTGGAGTACACCACTTATGGCTATTTTGAGAAACTTTGAAGTTACTTTGATGATCACTAAGTTCAAATTAAACTCTGCTTTATATGCTTTGGGGGAGGGAATTAATATAATACCATTGATTACAAAGCTAAGTATAACCCCTAGAGAATATTCCATGGGTTCACTATGGTAAAGTCTGATCCATTTTGCTTATTTTCTTGAAGCAAAATTCATATAACACAAAACTCATTGGTTTTATCATTTAAAAGCACACAATTGAGGCTGAATGTGGTGGCACATGCCTGTATTCCCTGCATTCCGGAGGCTGAGGCAGAAGGATTGAAAGATTGAGGCAAGCATGGGCTACATAGTGGGACTGTTTCCAAAAAGAGTGACATTTAAATGACTTCCAGTACATTCAAAATGTTGTACAATCATCACTACTAATTTAATTCCAGACTATTTCATCACTACCCCAAAGAAACCATATATAATTAAGTCACTTCCCATTCCTTTCTCTCCCAGCCTTTGGCAACCACTGATCTACTCTCTGTCTCTATGAATTTGTATATTCTAGACATTTTGAGTTATACAATATTAGTTCTTTTCTCTCTGGCTTATTACACTTAGCACAATGTTTGCAAGGTTCATTCTTTTTATGGCTGAGTAATAGTCCATTGTATAGGTAGACTTTTTCTTTTTTCAGTACTGGGGGTTGAACTCAGGGCCTCGCACTTGCATGCTTTGCAAGTGCTATACCACTGAGCTGCACCCCCAGCCAATTTTTTTTTTTTTTTTTTTTTTTTACTTTTTGTTACTTTTTGAGACAGGGTCTTACTAAACGACACAGACTACCTCTGGTCTCCAACTTGTGATCCTCCTGCCTCTGCCTTCTGAGTTGCTAGGATTACAGGCGTGCCACCATGCCCAGATTAGATAGACATTTTGTTTATCCACTCATATGTCAATGGATATTTGGGTTGTTTCCATCTTTTGGTTATTGTGAGTAGTGCTATTATGAAAAATATGTACAAATATTTGTTTAAAAACCTGTTTTCAATTATTTGGGTATGTACTCAGGAATGGAATTGTTAGGTCAAATAGTAATTTTATGTTTAAAATTAAAATAAATAAATAAAAAAGTTAAAATTTTTGAGGAACTGCCAGATTATCTTTTACAGAGGCTGAAATTACATTCTCAACAGATTTAAAGTTGAGTCTTTATGTGTAAAATGCAAGGCATTTTAATTAAGGACTAACTCACACTTAAAAATTTGGTCCAGGGCAATAGATATACTTTAGTAGAATAAAATCTTTTAAATTAAAATTTTATCTTCTGTGCATCTTTAACTTTCTTGGGAAAATAGTTACTAGAAAATACACTTCACCAAAGTAATAAAATTAATCAACAAAAAGGAAAACCTTGGGATCCAGAACTCAGGCTATACAACACAATATAAAGGCAGTGGGAATTCTCAAAAGGAAGGTTCATGGAAATTCCAGGCTAAGCAACTGGTCTGCCAAAAGGCTTCAGGGAATAAAAATACAAGGGAAAGTTGAGCTGAATGGGCAAATGATAATTATGTTGAAAGGGTTTTCATAGTTCTATCACATAGGGGGTGAAATAGTAATAGGTACACAGAAAACCAATAAAAGAAAAAAATGAGCCAATTGTTAACCTTAGGATAAACAAGAATTCACAAAAAAATACTTAAGCATAGTATGCTTCATGGCTCATTTGTGAACAACAGTCATAACAATGCAAATA
Source organism: Pedetes capensis (assembly GCA_007922755.1). Lineage (NCBI taxonomy): Eukaryota > Metazoa > Chordata > Mammalia > Rodentia > Pedetidae > Pedetes > Pedetes capensis. The sequence goes on along the minus strand of VMDO01012388.1, from coordinate 53,914 downwards.
CTGGAAGTTGACTTAACTGAAATTTGTGAAGGTGGAAGGGAAGCATATATATCTAACAATATAATTATAGAATATTTCTCCCTCCTAAAAAAGCAAATCAAATTTTGTCTTCTGAGAATTATCTCAGAATCTGAGCTGATGGTATATTACTCTTTTAATATATCATTAAACTTTGTTATTGTTGTTAGGTGCCATTGAGTTGGATCTGACTCGTAGTGACCTTTGTACAGCAAAACAAAACACTGGGACATGCCCAGCACTATGCAGTGCTTCCCTGCTATTCATAGTTTTCAATGGTGTATTGTTTGGGGAGTATTTGGGGAGTGTGCTGCCAAGTTCTTCTCCCATTTTTGCGATGCTGGGGATCAAACCCTGGGCCTCAGAACATGCAGAGTGAAACCTCAGTCCCAACCATTAAACTATTTTATTATCTATATTAATAAATGAGGTTAGCTTATGCTTGTCTTTCATGCCATTTTATTATTTTTAAATTAGGATTATTCTAGCTTTTTATAGGGATTATGAGCACTCTATCCTTTCCCCTACATTCTGAAACAGTTTAAACAAACAAGGAGCCAGATGTGGTGGCACACACCTGTAAACCCAGCACTGGGAAGGCTGAGGCAGGAGAATTGCCAATTAGAGGCCATCCTGGGCTACATAGAGAATTCAAGGCCAATCTAGGCTAAGTAGTGATACCCTTGTCTCAAGAAAAAAATTAAAAATAAAATAAAATTAAAATAAAAATCTAGGAACCATAAGTTTCTTGAAGATTTGAGAGAATTTACCCTCAAAAATCATAATTTTATGATAATTTGGGGATATGATTCAGGCGTTCATCCTTACCACTCCACTGAAGCACTTATTTTAAAGAAAAATGTCACCAATGTCCTCTATCTAGACAATTTCAATAGTCCCCAGACTCTGACTTATTAGACCTCTCAGCATCAAATGATGGAGTTGATTACTCTCTTCTTGAAATATTTTCTTTATTTGGCTTCCAGGAAGCCTTTCTTCCTTTCCTTTCCTTCCTTCCTTCCTTCCTTCTGTCCCTCCCTCCCTCCCTCCTTCCCTCCTTCCATCCCTCCCTTCCTTCCTTCCTCTTCTTTCTTTCCACATAAATATCCAGGTGTCCCAACACCATTTGTTGAAGAGATTATCCTTCCCCTATTACATTGTCAAGGCATCCTTGTTGAAAATCAATTGGCCATAAATGTGAACATTTATTTCCGGACTCTCCATTCTGTTCCATTGATCTATATGTTTTCTGTACATTCTTTAGCTCTATAGTAATCTCATGTTTTTTAGTTGTGCATTTGGTTATAAGCTTCAGGCTTCATTTGCTCCTTTCTCCTTATTATCTTACAGAACCTTGTTTAATTTTTTTTCAAAAATAGCTTATCTATGTGGTTATTTGTTCAGGTCCCATTTTTCCCACCTCTTGAGGCTTGCATTGAAAGAAGTACAGCAAAGCCACTGGTGCTAGCCTGTATACCTTGATTCCATTGTTGTAATGAATGACTGTTTTATATCAAATTTGACACTTACCATGAAAAATGTTGCTCTCTTGGACTTTTCTACAATCTGCAGGCCATAGGCAGTCACTCTTTGTAGCTTCTGATACCTATTTGACATTTACTGTATTTACTCCATTTTGCTTTTTCGTGGCTTCAGATATGTACTAGTTTAATTGAAGATAGAGTTTGGGTTCTGTATTTGATTCTTTGGGGCAATTTATGAAAGTAGTAGGAAGAAATGCCAGACTTTTCTTCAGTTTGTTAAAAACTAGTCATCTGCCAAACATGGTGGTACATGCATGTAACCCCAGCACTTGGTGGGCAAGAGGATTGCAAGTTCAAGGTCAGCCTGAGCTACATAGGGAGACCCTGTCTCAAAAACAACAGCAATATAACTAACTGTTTATCTTTTGAAGCTCCATGAAAGGTACTGTGGGTGACCATCTACCTCAGGATTTGGCAAATTATGGCCCTTGGGTGGTCTGGTCTGTTGCCTGTTTTTGAAAATAAAGTTTTATTGGAACACATATGTAAAAACTGGTCATTTTCTATGATGTATTGCTTCCTTATAATTATTTCTATTTCATCAAGTTGAATTATCATTTCCCTTGTGTTCACCCTGTGTGGTCTTAAATTATGGAAACTTTGTCTTCTTGTGTTCATTTATTTGTTTAGTTTTGTTTTCACTTTTCTCTAGAATCTGCATTGCATTACTTTCAGAAGTAGGTACTTCCTCTTAATTTCATGACTTTTGTTCCCTTCTTGTGCTGAAACATTTTATGGGTTGAATGTTGTTGTTTTCTCTTATCTTCAAACAAGGTACAAATATGTCTTGATCAAGGTTTGTTAGCAGAGAGGAAGAGTAGGCATGTTGGATCAGTGTAGACCAGGATTAGAGCTGAAAGGAATACCTTCATTAAGGTTTCTGTCTCTTAAAATTCTACTGTGAAAGCTGAGACAAAACTAATTCCTTCTATTTCCTGAGGAAGTCAGTAATTTGGTGAAGGCAGTAACTCAGTGAAAAAAAGGAAAATAGACCTCAATAAACAGGTATGGAATGACATCAACCAAACAGATAACAGCCCATAACTCTGAAAGGAGCTTGGGATTTGGAATGGTAATCAAGAGAGATTGTAGTTATATCCACATTGGTTGAAATTTTGTAATGACATCACCTTCTTGTATTACTAATGTAAGTGGTGTATTACTTGTATTCCTGTGTAACTAAGAATAAATTTAAAACATTATAATTCATTCATAAATCTTAATACAATAGCTTAAATAATAGATTCTTTGATGATGAAAAATTCAATAAAATAGATGACCAAATAAAATACATAGACTACTGCCTTCATGATCTAACATAAAGTTATTGGAGCCAAGGCATAAAGCTATGGACTGAATGTGCTCCACTGTGGGCCAGTTCTCTCTAGACCTGAGACTCAGTTATCAGCCTGGGACTTTTCTTCACCCCAAGATAAGTACCTGGTTCCTGTTTCCATGTATTATTGATATTCCATTATTTTTGTAGTGAAAATTCTGTAATTGATTCCTGAGAATGCCTGCATTAGGGATAGACTTTTTTGTGTCCTTGAACATTAGAAATTTTTTTATATTCTTGTCTTATTTTATTGATAATTTGACTGCATACAGAATGCAATGTTCAGTGACTCCAAAGTGTATTTGACCATAGAAACCTTTTTAATGAACATCCCATTATGTCATATGGTCCTGTGAAATATGTTTTTGGTAAAGGCCTCCCTTTGAGGGAAAGCCAAATGGAATTAAGATATTGCCTGCAAAGAATGTATGAAATGATAAGTCTACTAAGGAATCTGATTGGGTGGCTTGGTGAATATGTGTTTTTATCCTTTATGCATCTACTTTGCTACCATGGAATTGCCTACTATAATTCATTGAATTCCTTCACTGAGCTAATCCTATCCATGGTAGAAACTAATATTGCTAGCACTGTCATGAGGTTTTATATCAGACAGGTCCTAGACCTAAATGCTGCTCCCTTGTGCTCACTTATCCTGCAAATTTGTGTCAGTGGATGTTAATATTGTGTGTTAGTCATTTTTTCATCACTATAATGAAAGACCTGAGTCAAGCCATTCATGAAGAGAAGAAATTTATTTAGCTTGCAATTTTGGAGGATAAAAGTCCAAATGGCATGGCAGAAACTCTGACTAGGGGCTTGTGACAAATGGCAGATGGTGGAATGCATGTGGAAGAAGGATCACATCTCAAACCAGAAAGCAGAAAGAGCTGGGTAGAGCCAGGCTCAGGTTTTTATAACCCTCTCTCAAGAACTGCCAAAAAGTCACAAGAGAAATACCTTAATCCTTTCTGAGGACATGCGCTTAAAGGCCTAAGGATGCCCCTTAGGCCCTACCTCATAAAGGTGCCACAAGCTCCCAATACCATTACCCTGGGGACTAATCCTTTAAACACATGGAATTTTGGGGGGAAAAGTACATCCAAATCAAAGCACACATGTTATGTAATTCAAATGCATTATATGATGAAGTAGATATCATTAGCCTCATTTGCAAATTAGAAAGTTAGATCTCAGAGAGCTTAAGTGACTTGCTCAAAGTCACAAAGCAAGTAATTGGTAAAACAAGGATTTGAACCAAGTCAATCTGATTCTTTAACCTATTGTCATGAAACCTGTATAAAAACCTTCCTGAATGAAGACATTGTCATCATCAAATTATTTGTGACTATTAAGACTCTTTGTTGTTGTGGATTTATGCTGACATCTATTCTTTTTTATTGTATTGTACTTTTTGGTGCTGGGGGCCAAATCTAGGGCCCCATGCCTTCTAGACAAGTGATCTACCACTGAGCTAAATCCCCAAACCCATATCTGTTCATTTTTGCCACCCTTTCTTGCAGTCATAAACAGGCATAGCACAATAGCAGCAATGTAAAAATCACTTTTACCATCACTGTTGGACTGTTACATGTGTCAGGGATATAACCCAATGGCTTATGATATAATGGTCTTGACTAGTATTTTTTCATTTATCTAGGAACAAGAGAGAATCTCTAATACAGAACTTGCTTGGAACCCAGTTTATGAGTAACCAGAGTCTTATTCTTTCTCATCTCCAGGTCTGTGGGTTCTGGGGTGTCACAACTCAGACTTTCGGAACAGAGGCATGACAGCCTTACTGAAGGTTTCTAGTTGTGAAAGGAGTCCTGGTGATTATTATGAGGATCCATATGAAGATATTCCAACATACTTGCTGAGTGAAAATAATGTCATTGAACCCAGAAGCTTCTCCCAGAATTCAAGGCACCCTATCACTACACATAAGAAATTCAAAGCTACCACAATTCCAGAAAATGACATAAAGAAGATTGACCTTCAATATGGAGAAAGAATAGGGATGGTTAAAGTACAAAGTGTCTCTTCCAGTGATTTGTTGGTGCTCTTGGGACAGAGTCCTACTCCACATGGGGTATTATTATCAGATCTCCAAGAAGCCACATATGAGACTATTCCTGATGACCATTCACCTGGTGCAACAGATAGTAACGAAAGCCTATCTGAAGTGGCACACCCCAGGCCAGAGCTTCATCACTCAGCATTTACTCCTGAACCAGGCCTCCAGTTAAGATCAAATGAGAATTTGGGGACAACAATAGCAGTAGAGTTGGAGAAACTTGATTTAAAAGTTTCTAGTTCACCAAATAATCTAATGACTTCAACAATTCTATCAGGCAATTTGGCAGCAAGTCCTGAAAAGACAGGTTCCTTAGGATCCCTGAATATGCCAGTTCACTTTAGTAGTCAACCTAGCATCACTGTAATTAGTAAAAAGTCATCTCCTCTTATTGGGTCTGGTGTACCTCTGAGCTTGAGTGAAAGAAATAATGACTCACAGTTGTTAAAAACAGCTTTAATGAATCGTGAAGAAAATTCACTGAGAAAAAATGTATCATTAATGGAGAGTGACAGGTTACTTAAAGAGAAAAGATCTCATGGATCTGCTTGGTTGACCAAAGATAATGCTTTATTAAATGTTAATATGTCCATGATAAAGATAAATGAAGCATCCAATCATTCAACAACTAATGGAAAAACTCACATTCATAGTCCAACATTAATTGAGAATAGCATACCAGTCTGGCAAGATACTATATTAAAAAACTATACTGGGTTTCAAGAAGTGACATCTTTGATTCATGATGAAATGCTTATGGACAAAAATACTACAGCTTTGAGGTTAAATCACATGTCAAATAAAACTACTTCATCAAAAAATATGGAATCAGTTCAACAAAAAAAGGAAGGCCCTGTGCCAGCAGATACAGAAAATGCAGATATGCCATTCTTCAAAACACTATTCTCATCAGAATCAGAAAATTGGATAAAAAGGACCCATGGGAAGGACTCTCTGAGCTCTGGGGAAGGGCCTAGTCCAAAGCAATTAATATCCTCAGAATCAACAAAGTCTGTGAAAGATCCGAATTTTTTGTCAGAGAAGAAAGTGGTAGTAGAAAAGGATGAATTTACAAAGGACACAAGACTGAAAGAGATGATTTTTCCAAGCAATAGGAGCATTTTTCTTACTATATCACCTAATGTGCAAGAAAATGGTGCAAACAATCAAGAAAAAAAAATTCAGAAAGACATAGAAAGGAAGGAAGAGAGTATAGTTTTGCCTCAGGTGTATAGAGTGACAGGCACTAAGAATTTCCTAAAGAATCTATTCTTACTAAGCACTAGGCAAAATACAAGTTTAGATGAGGAGGCACCAATACTTCATGAAACTAGGTCAATAAATGATTCAACAAATACAGCAGAGATTCACATTGCCCGTTTATTAAAAAGAAGGGAGGAAGAGAAAATAAACTCAGAAGGCTTGGGAAATCAAACCAAGCAAATGACAGAGAACCATCTATGCACCACAGAGTTGTCTCCTAACCCTAGCCAGAAGAATGCTATAACCCAACGTGGTAAGCAGACTTTCAAACAATTCAGACCCCCACTAGAAGAAATAGAGCTTAAAAAGGGGCTAATTGTGGCTGACACCTCAACCCAATGGTCCAAAAACATGAAATATTTGACCCAGGCCATTCTTGCACAGATAGACTATAATGAGAAGGAGGAAAAGACCATTACTCAGTCTCCCTTATCAAATTCTCCTGTGAGGAATGGCATCCCTCATATTAATAATTCTACATTACCCATTGTAAAGAGATCAGCGTTTCCATCAATTAGACCTGCAGAGCTGATGAAACTCCCATCCCAAGACAACTCTTCTCATTTTCCAGTATCAGCCTATGATTATACCTTCAGGAAGAAAAGTTCTAGGATTCAAGAAAGCAGTAATATCTTTCAAGGAGCCAAAAGAAGCAGCCTTTCCTTAGCCACCATGCCCTTGGAGATAATCAGATATCAAGGAAAGGCAGGCTTCCTAGAGATAAGTGACACAAACTCAGCCACAAACAAGAAACTGGCCTTGCCTGAAGCATCTGGCAAAGTTGAATTGCTTCCTAAAGTTCCCTTTCATCAAGATATTTATCCTACAGAAACTAGCAATAAGTCTCCTGACTACCTGGATCTCATGGAAGAAATCTTTCTTCAGGAAACACAGGTAGATCTTAAATGGAACAAATCAAATAGACCCAGAAAAATGCCGTTTCTGAAATATGCATCAGAAAGCTCTGAAAAGACTCCCTCCAAGCTGCTGAATCCTCTTGCTTGGGATAAGCAATATGCTACCCAGATACCAAAAGAAGAGTGGAAATCCAAAGAAAATTTACCAAAAAACACATCCTTTAAGACAAAGGACACCATTTTGTCCCTGAACCCTTGTGAAAGCAATCATCCAATAGCAGCAAATGAGGGACAAAACTGGCCTGAAAGAGAAGCCAATTGGATAAAGCAAGGAGGAACTGAAAGGTTGTGTTCTCAAAACCCACTTGTCTTGAAACGCCCTCAAAGGGAAATAACTCTTGCCAGTCATCAGTCAGAGCAAGAAGAAATGGACTATGATGACACCATCTCAACTGAAACAAACAGTGAAGATTTTGACATTTATGATGAGGATGAAAATCAGGGGCCCCGCAGCTTTCAAAAGAAAATACGACACTATTTTATTGCAGCAGTGGAGCGGCTCTGGGACTATGGGATGAGTAGATCCCCTCACATTCTAAGAAAGAGGTATGAGTCCTATGGTTATTCCTTTGTCTTGCTATTGTGACATTTGACTTTACTGGGTGCTGAAATGGTAGAAATCAACCTCATCTCGACCTTATGTGCTGTAGGAGGAATCTTCTCTCATGAAAGAGAAAGGAGGAAGAAATGAAATGTTTGATAAGGAGGTTGAGGATGTAGGTTGGGTTGTTTTCCAAGGTATGGGGGATCCAGAGGGCAAAGTGGATGATTTGATTTTTAGGAAAGTCAAAGGAGGTTGAGCAGGAGAGAGAAAGCACAGAAAAATTTGCAAGACAGACATAAGAAGAGTCAATCAATAAATGCTATGAAGCATGTACTATATGGAAAATATTTTCATGGATGCTCTAGTGCAGCACAGTAGGAGCTTACATTCTCTTGCAGAGAGCAAGAGATAATAAATTACTAAAAAATAAGTAAGGAAATTTCAGTGGTGCTATACCAACAATGGGGCAGCTGTAGCCCTGTGGCATCTGATCCCATCAGATCTCGGAAGCTAAGCAGGGTTGGGCCTGGTTAGTACCTGGATGGGAGACTGCCTGGGAACACTGGAAGCTCTAGGCTTGGGAGAAGGACCTGGCAACTCCCTCCCAAAAGTCAATCTGCCATTGAAAACCCTATGAACAGCAGAGAAGCACTGACAATAGTGTTTCCCCTGTTGTACAGAGGGTCACTATGAGTCGGATACCGACTCGACGGCACCTAACAACAACAACATACCAACAATAACAACAACAATTCAGAAGATAGAATAGAATAACATGGTAGAGAGTGCCTGGGGTATCACTTCAGCTCTGGTAGTCAGAAAAGTCCTCCTTAAGGAGTTAAGTCTTAACTGAAAATAAGAGACCAACTTATGGAGCTCTGAGAGAAGATGCTTTCAAGCAGAGGGAACAGAAAATGTAAAGGCTCTGAGCATGAGACAAGTTTAGCATGTTTGACAGAAAAAAAGAAACAAGCATGACTGGAGTATAGTAATGAACCCAGGTGTATTGGAAGAGATGAAGCAGCAGAAGTGAGGAGCTGTTAATTAGTATAGGTTGTAGAGGAAGAGTAGAGCCCCTTTCATAGATCATTATCAGTTTCCCACATTGCTTTGTACCTCAAGCAAGCCCACATTGCTGCACATCAGCCACAGAAAGAATGCTTCCCTAGTCCACTGACTTTCCTGCTCTTCTTGATTTCTTGTTTATATTTCTCTTTGCTTTTTCCTTAAATCTCCAGTACATTTTTCCTATTCCTTACTCTTAGCCAATGCTGTGCAATGAACCTCCACAAAATCCCAACACGTGTACTGACATCTATATCTACATACTCTGACTCACATGACAATAAATGGACCATCTATGTTCCTAAATAAAGCCAACCACACTAGTTTTGACACTTGACCTCATTCTTTCTCCCCTCTCAAAAAACATTGCTCCAGCAATTCTTCCTTTTCTCTCTTACATCATCAATTTCTCCCTCCCCACTGCATTAGTCTTATTAACATCAATCATGTTATTATTAATGACCATTCCTTCATTTTAGTTATTTAGGTATCAAACTTTGAAGCTATTCCTAACTCTCTTTTTCTCACATGTTGTTAGGTGCTGTTGTGTCAGATCCAACTCATAGTGACCCTATGTACAAGAGAATGAAACACTCCGCAACACTGTGCCAGGCACACAATATTTTTTATGTTTAAGCCAACTGTTGCAGACTTTGTGTCAATCCATCTAGTTGAGGGTCTTCCTTTTTTTCATTGACCCACCACTCTCCCAAACATGATGTCCTTCTCCAGGGATTGGTCTCTCCTGACAACATGTCCAAAATATGTAAGACACAGTCTAGCCATGCTTGCTTCCAAGGAGCACTCTGGTTGCACTTCTAGGACAGATCTGTTGGTTCTTTTGGCAGTCCATGGTATATTCAATATTTATCTCCAGCACCATAATTCAAAAGCATCAATTCTTCTCCTGTCTCCCTTATTCAATGTCCAGCTTTTACAAGTATATGATGCAACTGAAAATACCATAGCCTGAGTTAGGCACACCTTCATCTTCAATGTGATGTCTTTACTTTTCAACACATTAAAGAGGTCTTTTGCAACAGCTTTTCCCAAAGCAATGCATCTTTTGATGTCTTGACTGCTGCTTCCATGGGTGTTGATTGTAGAACGAAGTAAATCAAAATCTTGAACAACTTCAATCTTTTCTCCATTTATCATGAATTTGCATACTGACCTAGTTGTAAGGATTTTTGTTTTCTTGATGTTGAGGCGCAATCTATACTGAAGGGTGTGTTCTTTGATCTTTATCAGTAAATGATTCAAATCCTCTTCAATCTAAGCAAAGTTGTGTCATCTGCATCACACCCTTGTTAATGAGTCTTCCTCTAAACATGATGCCACATTCTTCTCCATAAAATCCTGCTTCTTGGATTATTTGCTCAGCATAGAGATTGAAGAGGTAAAGTGAAAGGATACAGCCTTGGCACACACCTTTCCTGACTTTAAACCAGGCAGTGTTTCCTTGTTATGTTTGAATGACTGCCTCCTGGTCAATGTACAGATTCCTTGTGAGTACAGTTAAATGCTCTGATATTCCCATTCTTCACAATGTTATCCATAATTTGTTGTGATCTACATAGCCATATGCCTTTGCATAGTCAGTAAAACATAGGTAGGCATGTTTCTGGTATTCTCTGCTTTCAGCTAATATCCATCTGATATCAGCAATGATGTCCATGATTCCACACTGTCTTCTGAATCTGGCTTGATTTTCCAGCAGTTCACTGTTAGTATACTACCGCAGTTGCTTTTGAATGATCTTTAGCAAAATTTTACTCACCTGACATATTAATGATATTGTTCCATAGTTTCTGCATTTTGTTGGATCCCCTTTCATGGGAATAGGCACAAATATTGTTCTTTTCCAGTTAGTTGGCCAGGTAGCTGTTTTACAAATCTTTTGGCATAAACAAGTGAGCACCTTCAGTGCTACATCTGTTTGTTGAAACATCTCAATTGGTATTCCATCATCTAGTCCATCAGAGTATCTTGTTGGCTATAATTTTTTAAAAAACAGAATTTGATGTGGACTGAATATTAGATGATATAAAAATATACTGAAATGGAAAAGTGAAGAGGACTGGGGAAGAAAAGACACTGCTTCTGTAACAATAAAAGCCTATCAAAATAATAAAATCAAAGGCCACTCACCTGGCAGACTGAGACCAGGTAGTGATTCACACAGATGGATTCAGTTCCCTGTGGCTCATTTGCTGGCTGAACTGTTTGTTGCTTTCATTATTCCCTGAGCTGACTCAGATAAACTATTATCTGTCTTGAGAAAAGAACAACAAAGGAGAGCGCTTGTTCAGCAGATATATCTTCCTGGATGAATAAGCAAGGCTTCAGTAAACCTAAATGGCAACTTACAGAATGAAGTGATATAATTGGAAGTGAAAAATGATCTGAATGAACTGAACTCTGGCATCACAGTGGTAACAAAGTACTTCCATATCGGCAAGAGTCAATCAGAATAAATTCAGCTTCAGAAGGAGTTTGGAGCAAAACCATGGGTGTGTTCTCAGTTCCTGCAGAAGAGCATCTGGTTGGGGTGTCATGCAGTGTTGAGTAAGCTCTGGGGAGAGACTGGGGAAAAGGCCCAGAACCACCGACAGTCACAAAGGATAATTTACCACGAGCCCTGGGTGTCAGCATGGCCAGGCCATCGCAAACTGTAGGAACTAGGTTTTTAAAGGTGAATCACCAAGTGTTTTCCTGAGGTGCTAAGCTCTGAGTTGGAACTGTCCTGCCTTCAGTAAGGCCAAGGGTAGCAGAAGGAAGGAAACACAAAGATCAGACCAGAGAAAAATTAAGGAGAGACTAGAAGAGCAACAGAGAAGATCAACAAAACTAAGAGGGTTTTTTTTTGTTTTTTGTTTTTTTGTTTGTTTTGCAAAGCTAAACAAAATTGATAGGGAGAGAAGATGGGGAATGATATCTAGAAGTGTTGAAGTGAAATGGCTACCAACCTAGAATTCCCTACCCATGAAAAATATGATTCAAGAATGAAGGTAACATAAGGACATTTTCAGACAAGAAGAAGAGAAAATTCCTTACTACCAAAGATTCACTAAAAATATTCTACTGTTTGAGACAATATAAAAGTGATGCCAAACAGATGTGAGAAGCAATAAAGAATAAAAAGCAAAGAAGGGTAAATACATGGATAAATATAAACAAGTGCTCTTTGTACAAACAATTGTAAAATGTTTTATGAGCTTTAAGATGCTTTTTTTAAGAACAGCTTTGTCTCCATAACACAGGTGTCATAAAAACCACTGCTAAATGTAAGCCAAAATTGGGAAAGGAAAAGATTCACATCAATATCATTGTCATTGGACATATAGATTCAGGTAAGTCCACTACTATTGACCACCTGATCTACAAATGTGGTGAGATCAACGGAAGAACCACCAAAAAATTTGAGAAAGTGTGCTGAGGGGAAAAAGGGTTCCTTCACATACACCCGGGTCTTGGATGAACTGAAAGCTTAGCATGAGTATGGTATCCCCATTGATATCTCCCTATGGAGATCTGAGACCAGCAAGTATCATGTGACTATCATTGATGTCCTGGGACAGAGACTTTTGAGACACATGATTATAGGTGCATATCGGGATGATTGTGCTATTCTGATTATTTCTACTGGTGTTGGTGAATTTGAATGGATAGACAATTTACTTACTGGGTTTGAAACAACCAAGTGTTGGTGTTAACAAAATGAATTCCACTGAGAAACCCTACCACCAGAAGGATATGAGAAAATTATTAGGAAAGTAAGCCCTACATTAGGAAATTTGACTACAATCCCAACACAATAGTATTTGTGCCAGTTTCTGACTGGAATAGTAACAACCTGCTCAAGTCAAGTGTTAACATATATGCCTTTTATTCAAGATATGGAAAGCCACCTATGAAGATGTCAATGCCAGTGGAACCATGTTGCTTATAGCTCTATTTTTCCCCCCACCATCAGCTTGTCCAACTGACAAGCCCTTGTATCAGCTCTTCCAGGACGTCTATAAAACTGGTGGTGTTGGTACTGTGCTTGTGGGCTCAGTGGAGACATGTGCTCAAATTCAGCATGGTGGCCACCTTTGCTCCAGTCAGTGTCACAATGAAAAGGAAGTCTGTTGAAACACAACATGAACCTTTCAATGAAGTTCTTTCTGTACACAAGATGGGCTTCAATATCAAGAATGTGTCTATCGAGTGCTGGGGGTGTAGCTGAGTAACAGCCTGTGTGAAGTCCTGAGTTCTATCCCAAGAACTGCAAAAGCAAAATGTGTCTACCAAAGGTGTTCATTGTGGCAACATGGCTTGTGACCACATAAATGGAAACTGTTGTCTTCATTGCTATTAAACCATCTAGGCCAAATCAATGCTGGCTCTGCACCTGTGCTGGATTGTCACATAGCTCACATTATTTGAAAGCTTGCTGAGCTGTAGAAAATTAATTGCCATTCTGGGAAGAACCTGGAAAATGGCTCTGTGGTGGTTAATATTGGCAACTTGATTGGATCAAGTAATGCTTAGGAGATTACTAAAGCATTCTTCTGGGTGTGTTTGTGAGGGCGTTTCCAGAGATGATTAGATCATGAGGGCTCTGACCTAATCAATGGTTTAATCCACTGATGGCTTCAAACTTTGAATAGGCTATGTAGAGGTGGTGAAACTGTAGAAGGTGGGTCACTGGGGGGCATGCCTTAGAAGGGGATATTTTGGCCCTTGCCTCTTCCTGTTATCTCCTCTTCCTGGTTGCCATGAGTTGGGCAACTTTGCTTCTCTCTGTGTCCTCTGCATGATGCTCTGCCTCACCACAGGCCCACAGCTGTGGGGCCCAATAACCATGTACTAAAACCTAAGAAACCATGAGCCAAAACAAATCTTTCCTCCTTCTGAATTGTTTCTCTCATCCAGGCATGCTGGCACACTTGTAATCCCAGTACTTGGGAGGCAGAGGCAGGAATACTATGTGTTCAAAGCTAGCTTGAGCCACATGCCAAGACCTGCCTAAATACATAAACAAATAAATAAAATTGTTTCTCTCAGGTATTTGTCACAGCAATGAAAAACCCTGATTAACACAGCCCCCATTGTGGTTTTTATTGTGATGGTTTCTTTCTGATTTGGTCTTGAGATCTCTCTCTCTTGAAAATGACCATAAGCCAAGATACTCACTTTCCAGGATACCCTGGACTGGGGGAAAAAGTTAGGTTTGGGTGAAACACAGGAAGTGAAACCAAAATGCAGGATGAAATAAAATAGTAAGAAGTACCTAGAAATAAGTATAATTAATTTTATGTGGATTTTTCTATAAAAACTATGGAAAGTTACTGAAAATTTTTTTTAAATACCTAAACAAATGCAAACACATACCATATATGTGGACTGAAAAGCACAGTGTTTGAAAGGGCAATTCATCCCCTAGGGCTGGCATTTAGTTCAGTTGGTAGAGTGCCCACTCTGCAGTCTCTGAGGTCCCAAGTTCGATTCCCAGGACTGCAAAAATGGGAGAAGGATGTGGCAATTCCTTCCCCAGGCAATCCTGAAACAATCAGTCATTGAAAACCCTATAAGAGTCTCTTATGGGTCAGATAGGACTCAACAGCACCTAACAACAACAATTCATCCCCAAACAGATCTATGTACAAAAACCCACTCACATTGGGTAGGTAAATAAAACCATAAGTATCTTAGAAAGAAAAAAATAAGTGAATATCTTTATGACAAGGTAAGGAAAGAAAGAGAATTGACATCAAGATACAAAAAGAACTAACCATGAAGGATTTATTTAAAATTATGAACTTATGCTCATCAAAAGATAACATACAGAGAATGAGAAGATTAGCTACAGAATGCAAGACAATGTCATCTTAATGACTGGGGAAATACAAAATAAAACCACAATGAGATACTACTATGCAGTCACCCGAATGATCAAAAATGTAAAAATACAGTCAATACTAACTGTTTGTGAGGATTTGGAGCAAATGGGACTCTCATGCATGGCTAATGAAAATGGAAAATGTTGCAGCTGCTTTAGAAAGCAGTATGGCAATATCTACCAAAGCTGAAATATGCATGCCCAGAAGTTCCAATTCTGAACATATGCCCAAAAGAAATATATATACTTGCTAACCAAAAGACAAATACCAGAAGGTTCATAGTAAGACTATTTGTAAACACCAAAATTCAGGAAGAAATCAGATGTCCACTATTGAAATATATTTATATAATAGAATTCTATACAACAGTGGGAACAAACAAACTACTGCTACACACACCAACATATATGAATCTCACAACTATAATGCTGAGTGAAAGAAAAAGAATAGTATATATACACTATGTTTCCATTATATACTTCAAAAACTGGCAAAACTGAACCATATTCTTGAAGGATATGTGGAGATAAAATTATGAAAAAAGCAAAGAAATGATTATCGTACACATCAGAATAGTGGTTATCTTTAGTGGAGAGGAAGGGAGTACCAAATGTGTCTCAAAGGCAGAGAAGGCAAGGACATGAGGCATTTCTTCCCAGTTGTTCCTCTTCTTTTTCTTCAGGGATCAGAATGGCAGTGCCGCTCAGTTCAAGAAAGTTGTTTTCCAGGAATTTACTGATGGCTCCTTTACTCAACCTTTATACCGCGGAGAACTAAATGAACACTTGGGACTCTTGGGGCCGTATATAAGAGCAGAAGTTGAAGACAATATTGTGGTGAGTTAAGGATAATGGAATTATAAGAAAACTAATTCAATATATTTAGTTTGTTTTTAATTATAAAAAATGTATTCTCACATTTGAAAAAAATTAAGTATAGAAAAATAAAGTTGAAAAACAACCCCTTAATTATTGTTTCAGTGTACATTCCTAATCTTTTTCCTATGTATTTTCTCTTTATATATTCAAAATTATACCACAAATAATTGATTCTTATTTTTGAATAAGTAATAATAAACATTTTTATGCCATCAAGGCCTGCAGCTGTAGCCCTGTGGCATCCGATCCCGTCAGATCTCAGAAGCTAAGCAGGGTCGGGCCTGGTTAGTACCTGGATGGGAGACCGCCTGGGAACACCAGAAGCTGTAGGCTTGGGAGAAGGATCTGGCAACCCCCTCCCAAAAATCAATCTGCCATTGAAAACCCTATGAACAGCAGAGAAGCACTGACAATAGTGTTTCCCCTGTTGCACAGAGGGTCGCTATGAATCGGATACCAACTCGATGGCACCTAACAACAACAACAACATGCCATCAAAAACACTTCTTAAGTAGGAATGGCAAGATAATAATCTGTTGTATGAATTTATGGAACCATAATTTACTTAATCATTTATTCTGAATAGCCTTTTAGACAATTTAGTTTTTCACTATATAAATAATTCTGTCATCATAATCTTTTTCCTAGCCTGCAGCCATAGCACTGTGGCATCCAATCCCGTCAGATCTAAGAAGCTAAGCAGGGTCGGACCTGGTTAGTACTTGGATGGGAGACCGCCCGGGAACACCAGGTGCTATAGGCTTGGGAGAAGGACCTGGCAACAGTGGACCCAGCAACAGAGGGACCTACTCACAAAAACCAATCAGCCATTGAAAACTCTATGAATGGCAGAGAAGCACTGACAATAGTGTTTTGTCTGTTGTACGTAGAGTCACTACGAGTTGGACACCAACTTGATGGCACCTAACAACAACAGCAGCCCTTTTCATAGGATAAAATTCCAGAAGTGCAATGCATATGAACATATTAAGACTTTCTCTTATGAATTATCTTTTTAATGTCCTTTGCAAATTTGTCTTTTTTTGGAAGGAGTACTTTTATTAATATTACCTTAGATATTAATCATTGAGAATTTTAGTGAAAAGTATTTTTCCAAGTTTATCTCCTAATTTTATGTATGATGTTTTCTTAAATGAAATAGGTTTCTTCCTTAATATTTTTATTGCTTTTAAGCTTACAAAAATCTCTCTCAATCTAGAAAAAAATTTGAAATCACCTGTACTTTCTTTTACAACTTAACTTTATATTTAACTATTTAATCTATTGACCATTCCTGTATACTCCTATATACTAGGATTTATTTTGGTGTGTTGTATAAGATGAAGATCAAAGTACTTTTATTTTGTTCTAAAACTACCCACTCATTTTCCCAATTGATTGGTTATAGTAAGGATATAGAAGGACCTAAAATTGTGGGATTGTGAGTGCATCTTACTGACTTGAATTTTGTTTTACTTTCCATATGTTCTATGATAAATATGCATATTTTTTAAATCTGAAAAACAAGTCTTTTGAAAATGTAGTATGCATTCATCCTAGAATCTGTCATGAAGAACCTTAAGTAATAACTGTTAGGATTATAAAGTCTTTTAAAATCTCTGAATCCAAGCATGGTGGCACATGCCTATAATCCCAGCAATTGTGAGACTGAAATAGGAGGATCCATGTGAGCTCAAGGCCAGCCTGGTCTATCTAGTGAGTTCCGGGACAGCATGTGCTATACAGAGAAACCCTGTCTCAAAAGAAAAAGACCCCTCTGTAGTAGGGTTGAAGATGTGGCTCAGCAGTAGAGTGCTTGTCTAGCATGCATGAGCTCCACCACTGCAAGAAAAAAAGTACACTATACTTACCCAGGTGTGATGGTGCACATCTATAATCTCAGCACTCAGGAGGCTGAGACAGGAGGACTTCAAATTTGAGGCCAGCCTGGGATACACAGAGAGACCTTGTCTCAAGAAACAACAAAAAATAGCTACAAAAAATAAGGAGTAGTGACATTTTTCCTTTTACTTTGGAATCACATATACGTGTTTAAGAATGTTCTCCTTTGCAACTTTGTGTTCATACCTTTAAATTAGAATTCAAGTGGCCAAGTGTGGTGATGCATGCCTATAATCCCAGTTACTAGGGAGGCTGAGGCAGGACGATTGCAAGTTCAAGGTCAGAGGCAGCCCTCATAACTTAGCGAGGCCTTCTCTCAAGAGCAAAAATTTTAAAAGGGCCTGGAAGTGCAGCTCAGTGGTAGAGCACTTGCAAAGTATGTGCAAGGCCCTGTGTTAAGCTCTCCAGTACCACAAAAAAATTAGAATTCAAACATTACTAATAATTTCCTTCTTAGATCTGCAGGTTTGGGTTCTAACAATGTCCATTCTCTTGCTACTTCCTCCAGGGTATTAAAAACTTCGATAAAGACCAAAAGATGGGCATTTCTAGTATGGATGTAAAAAACTAAGGACTTTCATATCCTAAAAGATGATTCTGGATTTCTTTTTATTTTTGGCTCTGTAGGTAACTTTCAAAAACCAGGCATCTCGTCCATACTCCTTCTACTCTAGCCTAATTTCTTATAAGGAAGATCAGAGACAAGGAGCAGAACCTAGAAAAAACTTTGTCAAGCCTAATCAAACCCAAACTTACTCTTGGAAAGTGCAACATCATATGGCACCCACTACAGATGAGTTTGACTGCAAAGCCTGGGCTTATTTCTCTGATGTTGATCTGGTAAGTAGGTGTGCATTGTGCTAACCACATTCTGATTTAAAAGAAGTAGTCCTTAGTTGCGTGCTAAGAATGTTGGTATTTATCCCACGCACACTGAGAAGGTTTAAATAGGGGAGGTGACACATATTTGTGTCTTAGAAATATCACTCTACAATGTACTGAGGAGTGTGAACTGTACTATGGGAAGATACGGGCAAGTTAGAATGATATAGAAGCTGATGAGAAGTCTACACTGGTTTATAGGTGAGAGAACTTAGAGTAACAAGATTGATGTCTTCCCTCCCAAGGAGAGAGATGTGCACTCGGGCTTGATTGGACCCCTTCTGATCTGTCGTACTAACACACTGAACCCTGCTCATGGGAGACAAGTGACAGTCCAGGAATTTGCTCTGTTTTTCACTATCTTTGATGAGACCAAGAGCTGGTACTTCACTGAAAACATGGAAAGGAACTGCAGGGTACCCTGTAATATCCAGACAGAAGACCCTACTTTTAAAGACAATTATCGCTTCCACGGTAACATATACCACACTCCAGGTGTTGTAGTTGTTGTTGTTGTTGTTGTTGTTGTTGTTGTTGTTAGGTGCCATCGAGTTGGTGTCTGACTCATAGCGACCCTCTGTACAACAGGCAAAACACTATTGTTAGTATTTCTCTGCTCTTCATAGGGTTTTCAATGGCAGGTTGTTTTTTGGGAGTGGGTTATCAGGTCCTTCCCCCAAGACTACAGCACCTGGTGTTCCCAGGCAGTCTTTTATCCAAGTACTAACCAGGCCTGACCCTGCTTAGCTTCCAAGATCTGACAGGGTCAGATGCCGCAGGGCTATGGTACAGGCCTCCAAATATTATTTACTGTCAAATACAGGTTTTTTCTTTTTGTCTTCTTCCTTCCTTCCTTTCTTTCTTTCTTTCTTTCCGTCTTTCTCTTTTCTTTTCTTTTTCTTTCTTTTTTTCTTTCTCAGTACTGGGGGTTCAAACCCAAGGCCTCATGCATGCTAGACAAGTGCTCCACCACTGAGCTGCAGCCCCAATTCCTTTTTTACTTTTTATTTTAAGACAGGGTCTTGCTAAACGCAGGCCCTCTGGCCTTGAACTAGCAGTCCTCCTGCCAATGCCTCTTGAGTCACTGGGATTATAGACATGCACCACAGTGCCAGGTTGCAGCCTGCACTTTTTCAAATAAGCCTTGAGGCAGGGACTTGAAAATCATATATGTGGGGAGTTGGAATCCTCATAGGTGTATTTTTTGATGGAGTGGAGGGAAAGAAACTTCTATGATTGATTTTAACAGCTTTTCCTATGTTCTTTTCCAGCAATCAATGGCTATGTGATGGATACACTACCTGGCTTAGTAATGGCTCAAGATCAAAGGATTCGATGGTATCTGCTCAGCATGGGCAGCAATGAAAATATTCATTCTATTCATTTCAGTGGTCATGTGTTCACTGTACGGAAAAAAGAGGAGTATAAAATGGCAGTGTACAATCTTTATCCAGGTGTGAGCTAGTTTGTGCTGTTTCTTCAACCTACTGTGCTTGTTGAGTACTTAGTTTAAACAGTTAGGCACAGTTAGGTGATTCAATCAGTGAACAAAAAAGAGCTTCCTGCTCTCGAGTAACTTACTTTTTCAAGTAATTTTAATCTATGTACACAGAGAAATAAATTAGAAAATTAACAAGATAATGTCAGATTCATAAAAATTTCTATAAAGGAAACAGAATAAATGGATGATTAATATCATAGCACATTCCTAGGAATCCTTTTTCATTTTCCATCTCAAACTCCACCTGCCACCAGTAGTTATCCAAAGAGTGATTTGTTTACATATGTAACTAGTATATTAAGCACTATTAATAATATTATCAAAATGCAATTTTATTTTGATTCTCCACTGTCCCTTTAAAACAGGCTTAATGCTACAGGCAAACTTCACCTTTTTCTTCATAAAAATTCTGATAAGCCCTCTAACATTTCTGCTTATTCTTAAGTAATAAACAGACCTGAAGTCACTTAATATCACAAATATAGTTCAAGTAAAAGATTACAATGTTCATTCTCAGATATGAATCAAAGTTATGAACTTCATTGGACTTCAATCTTCTCTCCCCCACTTGAGCTTGTATCAGGCTGGAAGTCTGCATTGGGAAAGGGAGATATGGTTTAGTCCTCTGTTTGTCTACCTTGTGCTGATTGTGCTTCCCATCTTGAACCCCTTGCTTGAGGCTCTTTTGAATTTCAGCATGGATAGGTCAAAGGTAAGGGGAAAGGACAGTTCTTACTTGCTTAATTACTGCTATCATTGTTGTAAGCTAGCTTCACACTGTCTGCACTGGGCAGATATTTATGCTGATTCTCTTCTAGGGCACTTGCATGGGCTCCTCAGAGACTCCTTTTGGGGACCCTCTCTCTGATGAAATTCTTTAGGTCTTGTGGGTTCCACCTTTATTCCAGATGGCCACTTGTAACTCATTCCTTAGCCCTTCAGCTTCTTTACCTAGTGAGCTGGATCCCAGAGGACCTCCCTCTGACTTCTCTCTCCCTCAGAGCTCACATCTGGTCAATGGGAAAGACACCTTTTGCTCTGAACAACCCTAGGAGTGTGGGCCACCACTAATGAAGCAGCATTCTGTATCCAACATCATAGCATTTGGTCACTCTGTCTCTCATTTCTTGAGAGGGGGATGATCAGAATTCAATCTACACTGCCTCCAACTGTAGGGATCACAGAACAAGATATTTTGGGTTTGAGAGGTGTAAGAATGGCAGAACTGATTTTGGTAAACCTGTTTTGATATTCCACATAAGCCAATGTATTTTATGCTCATCTTACAGTGAAAAGAAATAATTTTTGTTCCTTTTGGTTTTGAAAAGGTGTTTTTGAGACAGTAGAAATGCTACCATCCAAAGCTGGAATTTGGCGAGTAGAATGCCTTGTTGGAGAGCACCTACATGCTGGGATGAGCACCCTTTTTTTGGTGTATAGCAAGCGTGAGTAACACTGGGGCAGAGGTTCCCTGCCTACTCAGTTTACCTCTGTACAGCTTTCTCCTTCTTGAAATGGTTGCCTTGTTAAGAAAGAAATACAAGTGTATATCATTACTAAGTTTAAAATGAATATTACAACAACAACAACAACAACAACAACATCTGGGTATGGTAGCTCACCCTTGTAATACCAGCGACCTAAGAAGCAGAGGCAGCAGGATCACAAGTCTGAAGCCAGAAGCGGCCTGCATAACTAAGGGAAACCCTATCTTAAGATTAAAAAAATAAAAAATGGGCTGAGGTGCAGCCCAATGGTAGAGCACTAGCAAAGTATGTGTGAGACCCTGGGTTCAACCCCCAAGTACAGAAAAAAAAAAAAAAAAAGAATGTTACTGGTAGAAGTCATCAGAGTCCTCAAATAAGAACATATGTGTTGGAAGCTTTGTACACTTTGAACCTGAAACTCTATTATTTAATAAACTGGTGCTTTAAAAACTCTTCATTTTCACAATAGTAGATTTTGGAACTAATTTCGATTTAATTCCTAAAGATAACTTACAAGTATCACTTGGAAAAGTCTGGTGATTTAACCCTAAGCAGGTAAGGGAAACACCACTGGTCTATTTGTCTATGGACCATAGCTTCCTCAGCTGCAAAATGTGAATAGTTGTTGTAGCATCTATCTGTTGTTTTTATTATGTGCCATCAAGTCAGTCCAATTCATAGCGTCCCTATAAGTACAACAGAATGAAACACTACCATCCACTGTGCCATGCACATGATCTTTTGATGTTTGAACCCACCTATCTTTTAGGATGAGTTAAATAAGGCAGCACAATAAAATATTTAGTACAGTTCTTGGTATATAAGAAACACTAAAACATCAGTATTTGTGTACTCCCATTTTTGTTGATTTATATTTGAGAAACTGAGTTCTGTGTACTTACAGTGGCTGTGTTTCCCCTGTTTGATTTCAGAGTGCCAGATTCCCCTAGGAATGGCTTCTGGACACATTAGAGACTTTCAGATTACAGCTTCAGGACAATATGGTAAATACAATTATTTTTACTTCAAGATTATAGGCAGAGTAGATCTTTTTTTATTTCAGCTGGAAAGTTTCAAATAACCAATCCACCTCTGTGCTTGTCTTCATTCTACTCCAGAGAGATGTCTCTCAAATCCATCTCCTCCTATTTCCCACAGTCACCATCTTAATTCAGAACATCTTCATTTCTCACCTAGGCAATAAAACTGCCTCCTGAAATATCCTCCTTCCTTTCAGTATTTCTCTCTCGAGTCCATTCTCTTCACTATAGCAGAAAGTTACAATTTTCTGTAAGCAGTCATGGTAAAGTTTGAATAGAATCTATAGAATTCTCACACATTGTTTTAGAATAAAAACTGGCAAATTATTCTCCACAGGCCAAATCCAGACCACCACCTTTTACATATGACATGTGAGCTAACAGTAATTTTTCCACTTCTTATTGTTGTTTGTTGTTGTTGTTGTTGTTATTGTTGTTAGGTGCTGTCAAGTCAGTATCCGACTCATAGAGACCCTCATAGGGTTTTCAATGGCTGACTGTTTCGGGATTGCCTTGAGAGTAGATCGCCAGGTCCTTCTCCCATTTTTGCGGTGCTGGGAATTTGAACTCAGGACCTCAGAGACTGCAGCACAGCACTCTACCAACTGAGCTAAATCCCAGCCCTGTTTGTTGCTAGGTGCCGTCAAGTCAGGTCCAACTCATAGCAAACCTGTGTACAACAGAACAAAACACTCCTTGACGCTGTGCCATGCCCTGCACTATGTTGGTGCTTCTCTGCTATTCATGGGGTTTTCAAAGGGTGATTGTTTCAGCAGTGGACTGCCAAGTCCTTCTCCCATTTTTGCGGTGCTGGGGATAACCTAGGGCCTCAGAGTACAAAGAGTAAGCACTCTACCAACTGAGCTTAACCCTCCACCTC
This sequence comes from Pedetes capensis, assembly GCA_007922755.1. Classification (NCBI taxonomy): domain Eukaryota; kingdom Metazoa; phylum Chordata; class Mammalia; order Rodentia; family Pedetidae; genus Pedetes; species Pedetes capensis. The sequence continues at coordinate 30,692 of VMDO01012388.1, read as the reverse complement.
TTATTAGCATACATTAATTGTAAAAAGTAATGGATTTCATTGACACCTGGCTTCCACTTTTAAAAGACTGAGAAAAGAATAGTTCATGATATGTGAAAATTATAAAATTCAAATTTCAGTGTCCATAGTAAAGTTTTATACTGGAATACAGCCACACTCATTCATTTATGCATCATCTATGACTCCAGCAGCAATTATGTAGTTATGAGAGAGACCATACAATCTACCACTCTTAAATTATTTAGTAGCTAAGTCTTTGACAGAAATAAGTTTGCCAACCTCAATTTTAGAGGAAAAATTCCTCTTGGAAAATAGGCTTGAGAGTTGCTTACTAAAATATTAATAATTGTCTCTAGGTAGAAAAACTATGCTTTTTATTTATTTTGATTTTTACTAATTTTTTATCTTTCACTTTCTGATTTTCTTCAGGGAACATACATTGTTCAATAAAGATGTGTCATTTGATATTTGCTGCTAACAATTTCCAGTATCAACTAATTAGAGGTGCTAACAATCAACAAAATTATCAACATTATTAAATTTTAGAAAATGGAATATATAATAAGCAAACCCCTTAGATAGTAATCAATATTGCTAGGGTATAAAACTTCCATGCCTTTCTTTATCTTTTCCACAACTAGAATTAACCTGACTCAAGAGACAAATGTCATTCCCAATTGTTTAGGACTAATCCAGTTGAATATAATCTCTTTCCCTTTTCTTGGGCAAAGGACAGTGGGCGCCAAAGCTGGCCAGACTTCATTATTCTGGATCAATCAATGCCTGGAGCACCAAAGAGCCCTTTTCCTGGATCAAGGTTAGAAAATTTAATCAATGATGAGAAACATATCACATTAAATCACATCACCTATTCACCTTGGAACCTCAAATCATATATGTGTCCTTTTGTCCTGTAGTCATTCCCACCAAACCTCAGGTAACAGATGAGGAAACCAAAGAATAGAATTGCTTATGATTTGTGCAAAAATATTCATGAATGAATGATTTGGAGATAGAATTGAATATATGGATGTCTTATTTCTTTCTAAGGGAATTAGAACATCTGAATGCTTTCTATAATATTGAACTCATCACCTCCCAAGACCATGTATTATTAGATATCTCTCTTCTAAAACTGAATGTTTTCTTCATAAATTGTATGCTACCGGGTTGTAGGAAATACCTACTTAAATTTATTCCAATGTGGTAAACTTAGATGGAAGTGATAGCTGAAATAGGGTATTTAAGTTAACCCTGCTTCTTTTAAAGGACTCAGTCTTCAGATTTTCTCATTTTGCTATTTCCTGTAGAGCAGAACTGTCCAATGGAAATATAATGTGAGCCACAAAGGCAAATCACATGTATAAATTTACATTTTCTAGTAGCCACATTAAAAATAAATGTGAAATTCACCTTAATAAAACATTTTATTTAGCTAAACATATTTTTAAAAATTATCATTTTAACCTGTGATCAGTCAGGGCTGTGACCCCTTCAAAGGAAGAAAGATGAGAATTTTGGAGTCCTTTCCATGCCACATGACAGATAAAGGCAGCTTCTCTGCCTAAGCATAAGGCTAGGCTCCTTCTGAAGCCTCAAACAGGAAACAGAGAACTTCAAATGATACACCCTGTTAAGTTTCCACTTATTAGATCTGGCCCATTTTTTTAGCTTGCCAAGCTTATGTGTCTCAAAGTATTTCCTAGTCTTCCTAGTTTTATAACCTTTTATACTCCAGCAAAGTCATGATCAAAAAATTGAAGCTTGTTTCAGTTACTTTTGTGTCACTGTGACTAAAATACCTGACAGAAACAAGAGAGGAAAGATTTCTTTTGGCTCATGGTTTCAGAGGGTTTCAGTCCATTATGGCAGAGAAGATATGGCACAGTATCTCCATTCATGGTAGTGGGAGTGTCTAGCAGAGGCTGTTCAGCTCAAAGTGGAACAGGAAACAGAGAGTGAGAGAGGAACCAGAGGCTGGGCATTAACTTCAAAAGTGTGCTCCTAGTGACCTACTTCTTCCAGCTAGGCCTGACCTCCTAAAGTTTCCACAACCTCCCAAAATAGTACCACCAGATGAGGATCAAACATTCACAAGCCTGTGGGGGACATTTCATATTCAAACATCCAAGGTACCTATGGGCATATCTGTAGCAATGTAGACTCTCCTTAAGCTGATAATTAATTTCAGGAAGTAGTATGTACATTTAAAAACAAGTTAAAATATATCATTGTTTTAATTGGTAGGTGGATCTCTTGGCACCAATGATTATTCATGGCATCAAGACCCAGGGTGCTCGTCAGAAATTCTCCAGCCTCTACATCTCTCAATTTATCATCATGTATAGTCTTGATGGAAAGAAGTGGTTGACTTATCGAGGGAATTCCACTGGGACCTTAATGGTATGCAATTTTTTCTTTCAAGAGAATTCATGAATATGGTACAAACACTCTTAGATTCTACAAACTTAACTCCAAAAGTTTATTTTCTACCTATTGGTAATAGGAATGATTATAGACACAGGAACAGAAAAGAAGGAATGTCAGGACTCTAATACATAATAGAAATGAGGAGGTATTCTAAGAATGTGAGTTTTGTTGTGGGCAATCAGATTGAAATTTCTATCAGTCAGTGATGAAAGATGTGAGTTTAGGAAGCAAAACTATTAATGGAGATAAAGGTTTGTGACTTTTGCATAAAAGGATGGGTGAAACCTTAGGAATTGATTAATTCTCTAAGGATGAGTTCAAGACCCTTAATTAAATAGGCTTAAAACCTTAGCATCATTGTCTATACTTCTCTCATTTGATGTCCCCTGATTAGCTGCTCCACAAATCTATTCAATTCTTTCTTTCCATCACTATCACATCTCTTCTGTTTCCATTTATATTGCTATTAGCACAGCTCAGGGCCCCATTACCTCACGCTTGATCTATTATGTCACATTCTTAATTATTCATTCCCTGTTTCTGGTTTTCCTGATTTTTTAGTGTTTCTTGCTGAAGATTTGCTTTATACAGTAATTGGTACAAGATAGCCCAGGAAACAGACCCTCAAAATGCAGTGCTAGGATAATTTAGTTGCTAATATGTACAAGGAACACAGGGATTACTTCCTTGTCTGGGGAGAAGACTGATAACCCATGAAATTCGATGGTATCACATTTTCTCAGATTATCACCAATGATACTATGGGATGAGCTGCAAATACTATAAGATATTGGGGAGATTAAATGACAGCGGCACTTAGTTGCTATAGCAACAACTACAGCATCACCTGACTATAGAGAGACTTGTCTTTTTATGGCCCTAGACAGCATACACAGGGAAAAAGAAATTAAATGTTACGAATATATGAAAATAGCACCGATGAACATACATGGAACATTAGGATGCATCCACAGAATTTTAGAGTTTTCCATCCCTGTGGTTGTAAGTAGATATAACTTCGGGGCTAAGGATAAGAGTTAAGAGTTGCAGTGACAATTGCTCAATTCCACCAGGTCTATTACACTACAGCGAGGGCACTAGTGGGAAGGAATGGACCTCTGAGACACATTTTAGGCAGATATGGGTGAAGCTAAGAATTGCAAGCCTCCAAATCTCTCTGAGCCTCCTTTGCCTGAGGAGGCAACCTCTTTTCTATCTCAAAAACATTCACTCCTCCTCTGCATAAAATTCTTCCAATCACTACAACTGGGATAGTTGCCTGATAAGAGAATGATTATTCTCGGTAAAGCCCCTGTTGACCACCACAAAGGCCAGATGCATCAGAGAAAATGAAAATAAATCATCACAAAATTAATGAGGTAATGATGCCAAAAACCAATTATAATTCCATGTCGGGGTTCAGCTCAGGCCCAGCAGAGGTCAGAGCCTTGCCAAGACACCACATGGGTATCAGGGACCCACGGAACTGGGTTGGTGTTATGGCCGATGGCGCCAATGAAGGACCTCGGGAGACCTTCAATGGAAAAATAGGAAAGGAAGGTTTATTGGGTGCTCCCCAAGTGGGGTGCAACAAGCAAGCAACCCCTAAGCAAGTGCTATAAGTGTTGGCTCTAAGCCTGCAGCATGAAATGCTGCAGGCTGAGTGCTGGAACAGCTCAACCTTAAAGGCACAGCTACAGCAGGTGTTCCGTTGGGCTGGAGGTCAGTTGGCCTTGACTCTCGCAGTTCACCTTCTCTGCCTCCCTCCTTCCCAGGGATGGGAGGAATTGGGAGGCTCTTCATGGCTTGATTGTGGCCTTCGGCGCTTCGGGGCCCCTGGTCTTGACCCTGTCGGCTTGCTTGAAGAGTCTGCTGGAGTAGGGAGTGCTGGTCGAGGTGATGGGGTTCAGTTGGCAGTTGAGGGATGGTCAGAAGTGGTAAGGGGGAGGGAGAAGTAGCAGGGGTGTAGGGGGTCTGGGAGCCCTGCTTATATAGGGTCCCGGAGGGGCACGTGACTGGGATTAGCCAATCAGGGCACACACCTGACAGGTACTGCAGATAAACTGACATACCTGCCAGGTAGGGACAGTTATCTAACGAAAATGCCAAGGATAGCCAATCAGGATTAAGGTAATTAAGGCAGGCCAGGCTGGTCAGGCGCCATCTTTGCTCACTCGATGGGAGGGGTAGGTTTGAGCGAGTAAGATGTGGCCCTGGGGTCAACTAGGGGTCAGCCCCTCAGGCTATTATGAGGGACCCTAGTTATGGGGTAGATTTTAAAAATCCCCAACAATTCCAGATGTTATATCTTTTCTAGAGTAAATTAATGTAGCCCAAGTCACTTGATATGAAACTATTGATCTAGAAAATGATTTTTCCTTCATTGCCATTAATAAGCAAAATCAGAACAGATTTGCATTTATAAGGTAGGAGCAACAGTATTAACCTTACTGTTCATATCTCAGGAAAATACCAGCACTCTTGTTGTTTGTCATAATATAAGACCCCAGGGACTCCAAACATCTTGTTGTTTGTTGTTGGGTGCCTTTGGGTCAGATCTGATTCATAGCAACCTATGTACAACAAAATGAAACTCTATCCTACACTATGCCATGCACAAGATCTTTTTATTTTTGAGCCCATTGTTGCAGCCACTGTGTTCTTCTCATTCTGAGTAATGCTATATCAACAAAAGGAGGTCCCAAGTGCTTTTCTCCATTCCTGTCATTCAGGTCAACTCTAATTTGAGGAGGCAACTCTTCCCCAGTCATTTCTTCATTCCTTCTAGCCTGGGGGGCTCATTTTCTAGCACTATATTTGACAGTGTTTCTCTACTATTCATAGGGTTTCCAATGGCTAATTGTTTTAAGAGTGGGCTGCCAGGTCCTTTATCCTAGTCTTAGTCTGGAAGCTCAGCTGAAACATGTCCACCATCAGTGGCCCTGCTGGTATCTGAAATACCAATGTATATATTTGAGCATCACAGCAACACACAAGCCCCCACAGCACAACAAGCTAACAGATATGTGGGGACCTAAACATCTTACCATCCCACAAACACCACGGTTGCCAATTAGATTGACAACATAGTGCTTACAGGACCTGATAAACAGAAAATAGCAATCATCCCAAATTTTTTTTGTGATTAAAATACACATGCACACACAACCACACTCACAAAACAAGCCTGCCTCATTTTTAACTTTAATGGGAATGTATCCCATGTTTCACTGTTCAATATGTTTACTGTTAATGTCAAACACCTTTTATAATGTTCAAAAAGTTTTCATTCTATTTTATTTTGATTATAGCTTAATCTTATCACTTTTCCAGCATTTTTTAAATAATCACATTTTTTCTTTGTCAAATTAAATTTAAATGTCTAATAGTGTGCTGGCAAGTGACTAACAACCAACTCAGGGGCAAAGTAGGGAAAAGTCTGGCAGGAAAGGTTTTGATTTATAGTACTAGCTGATTTCTACGTTATTTATTTGAATTGGTGCTTTATTTGGTGGTAGATAATTGACTGTCTTTTCCATTCCTTCTCTGATTATTGGTATTCTCATTTTCTGTAACCTTAGCTACTGTAAATGTGCACAGTAGAGCCATATCTCTCTTCTCATCCCATATTTCTCTGTGTACACACATATATCTCCTCTCCTTTTTTGCCCTGTGATCACAGTTGGCTAGTGTTTGTGCATTCTATATTCTTTCATGAGCAGTATTTCTCATTATAGGAACATCTAATACTGGACAGAAGAGAAACCCCAGACCCCTTTAAAAATCCACTCCTTTACTGCCACCATTTTTAATAGCTTATAATATTTTGAATATAAAATTTGAATTGTCCAGATATACAGTAATAATATTTTCCCAAAATCATTGCCAGCAGGGCATGGTGGCACACACCTGTAATCCCAGCAACTTGGGAAGTGGAGGCAGGAGGACCACAGGTTTGAGGTCAGAAGCAGCATGCATAATTTAGCAAGACTTTGTCTTGAGATAAAAAAATAAAATGGGGTGGGGGTGCAGTTTAGCAGCTTCCAAGGTATAGGAAAGGCCCTAGGTTCAACACCATTAGTAATGGAAAAAAATAGTGTTAATTTTGATGATATTGTTGTTGTTAGGTGCCATCGAGTTGGGTCCAAATTATAGTGACCCTACATACAACAGAAATAAACACTATCATCAGTGCTTCTCTGCTACTCATAGGGTTTTTGGTGGCTGATTGTTTGGGGAGCTGGTAGGTCCTTCCCCCAAGCCTATAGCACCTGGTATTCCCAGGCAGTTTTCCATCCAAGGACTAACCAGGTCTGACCCTGCTTAGCTTCTGAGATCTGACAGGATGAGATACCAGGGTGGTAAGGCTATAAACAGTTTTGTTATTAACATGAGAGAACTCCCAAACTGATACATCTGGAATTGATACAGCTCTCCCTGTTAACAAGTTTCTGAGGGAGATACACAAATAAGGCAATGGTAAATGGAAAACAAGCTTTAGTGTTTCCTAGGATCATGCTTACATATCCAATACCCTACGCCCTCAGTCTACCTCTCCCATGCAAGGAGTTTAGACCAGAGGCCTGAAGAGGCTTTTCCTTAAGCCCTGATCCAAAAACCATCACCAGTCATGCACTATAACCCTAAATATGTTTGTCATACAATAAGGCCCTCTGGCCCTCAGCCAGGGTTGAAAGAAAAAAAAAAAACAAGAACAAAGGAGCATGCACCCTTAATACTTTTTCAGTCACTTGGACTAGGCTTTGAGGATTCTACAGCACCCTTCCTGGCATCCAAGTGACAGTAGAGGAATAGTGTGGCTGGATCTTTCTCACATGGGCATCTTCAGTATTTCTCATTGCTTCCACACTGTTGGAAGTAGAAATGGAAGCAGAAAAGAATTCCCCAAGAGCGCGACCCATTTTGAGGCACTTAACTCAGTGACAACCCTCCATACCTCTCCCCTGGAAAGCACAAAAATAAACCTCCAAATTAAGTAATTATCACCCCAAAAGATGACTACTATGTTAACTTCAACCTAAGTAAAGGATGCATGCTCCCAAAGTTAAACATTTAAGAGATTATATTCCAAAGAGTTTGTATTATCACTCTAAAAAGTGTTTTTAAAAAGCCTGGAGAAATAAAGTGGCTAAGGTTGTTTGCATGTAACATTTGGACCAAAAATCCGTGGAAACTTTTTTTATTAACATGTATTACTTGCACATACTAATGGAGTTCAGTGTGACATTTCAGCATATGCATGGTGTTTGACATTGGAATGCTATCCTGCTCTGAGTAATTCCAAAATACAAAAGAGCCATGCTCTGAATCTACATACTTCAATGTAATAAAAGTGGTAGCAAGACCCATTACAAACAAGTTATATACACCTGTCAGAAGGGAAACAAAACTCTTAACTGTCCAGTATGGCCAGGCATAGCATACATTTTACATGAATGAATACATCGTAGGGCTAAAAGAGAAGTGTCTATTTCTGCTTGTAGCCTCCTGACAAGTAGGTGAAATAGTCGTGTTACACATAGGTTAAATCTCAACAATCTAACCCCTACCCCAGTCAGAAATATTATAGTAGCTCTATCATGGATTTAGGGTCTGTAGTACCATCAAGGTTGTATGACATGAAATGACACACATTAACATGTCCTGTGGAAATGAAGCAAATGAGGAATTTTTGTTATCACCAAGACATAGAAATGGGCTAAGAAGTGAGTCACAATGAAGTTATCCAGCTTATATATTCAGACAGAGCTGTTCAAACCCAGATACTCACTAGGAAACAAAATAGGGTGGAAGAAGAGGAAGGAGATTAAAAGGATTCTCGTTTTTAACGTTGTGGGTTTTTCTAAATACAGCCACATTTTCTACTCATTCTATCATAACGTTCTGTTCTGCATTTTTACCTCTCATTATCATTGAAATGGGCATCTGGGAGGCAATTTTCAATCAGTGAATTTCCCACAGTGCCAGCAGGTCTACCAAAACCACAGAACCAGGCTCACCATCTTTTATTTGTCCCCCAAGGCAAAAGCGGACGTGTGCGCGGTTGGGTAGCAGTCCAAAGGGTCGTTCGGCCCACGAGACACCCGTCAGACCCCCTGTCCTGAGGGGTAGATGGTTTCCTGCAAAACGAGGTGCAGGAGGTGGTTTTGCTCAGCGCTGAGCAGCGGCCACATCTCCACCTGCAGCGACTTGACGGCTTCCGTGTCCTTCTCCTGGGTAGCCATGACCAGGGACTGCAGCAGCAAAAACAGCTCCTCAGGGAGCTGGCCGCTGCTCTCCTGCCCGTGGCTGTCAAAGGCCTCCCAGGAATACTTCTCCAGGGTCTGGGCATGCTCGGGCAGCAGCTTGGCGGGCGGTGGCTGCAAGAGCAGCAGCAGCAGCACGCGGGACACCTCGCACCGGACCAGCACGTCCGAGAAGGCGCCCAGCGTGGCGGGAGAGGGCGCCGCAGACCCGGCGCTGGCGGAAGGCAGCGCTGCGGACAGGGCGGGGTCAGCGCAGGGTCCCGGCTGTGGCCCCGGCGGCGGCGGCAGCTGCTGTGGTGGCTGCACCGGGTGGCTGCCATGCTCCCGCGCCAGGCGCTGCATGCGCGTGAAGACTGCCAGCGCGCTGTTGTAGTCGCGCGCCAGCAGCTGGCAGGAAGCGGCGTCTCCGAGCCCCTGCAGCGCGGCCAGGGGCAGTAGGGGCAGGTGCAGCTGCGCCGCGCGCTGGAAGTGGCCGGCGGCGGCAGCCGGCTGGCCCAGGTCGCGCAAGGCGGCCGCCAGCTCGAGGCACAGGGCGGCGGCGGCGGCCGGCTGGCCCAGCTCGAGGTGCAGGCGCACGGCGGCGCCCAGCGTGCTAGCGGCCGCTTGCAGGGGCTCGCCGTAGGCGGCTGGACAGACGAGGCGCTGGCGCGCGTCGCGCTCCTGCCGCAGGAAGAGGCGCGCGGCCTCGGTGAGCGCCAGCGCCTCCCCGGGCCCGTGAAACAGCGCCTGCTGGCAGCGCGCCACGGCCAGATGGCACCAGGCCGCGTAAGGCAGGCACTCCTGGGCGCGCAGCTCACGGCCCAGCTGCCCGAACTGCTCGCCCGCCTCCGCCACGTTGGGCTTCCGCAGGAACCGCTTCTTCAGCTTGTTGGACACCAGCCGGTAGCGAGCCAGGAAGTCCCCGGCCTCGGGCCCCAGGCCCGCGCCGCCGCCACCCAGGCCAGACGCGGAAGCCGCCATCTTGGCCAGCCCAGCCTCCTTGCGGAGGCGCCGCAGCAGGCGGGCCACGACGTGCCGTGCGTCAAGAGAAGGTCTGAGGTCGTCCTACGTGAGAAAGGTTGCTAGGAGCTGGGGCACCTCGGGCGCGCTCGCCCCCAACGGTTGCCGCGGGAATGTGAGAGGACGGGGCTGGGGGCGGGGCCTGGGCGGGCTCGGAGCCGCGTACGCCAATCGGGGCTGTGGGGCGGGGCCAGGGTGGGCTCGGAGCCACGTACGCCAGTCGGGGCTGCGAGGTGGGGCTTGGCCTTAGTCGGCCCCGCCTTCCTCCTCCCGTCTCCCTCCGCCCCCGCGCAAACTGCGGGGCCTGGCTAGCTGCCAGCTACGTATGCAAATGATAGTATGTGGGGCGAGGCTCGGGTGGGCGGGCGTCTGGGCAGGCGTCTTCCCCTCAGTAAACCCACGGTCCCGGGCCCGCGAGGCGAGGTTGTGGCCTGGCGCCAGCTGTCGTGAAGTTATGGCTTGTCGGGTTCTGTTGCTGAAGGCGCTCCGTCGCTTCTCCTCCGTGTGACCGTGACCAAAACCAGACTCGTGACTCTGCCTGGGCTTCCGTCCCGGCATGCGTTCTTCTTGCTTCTTACCCCTTCGTGCTTCTGCCTGGGCGTGCTGGGCTGTTTGTAGGTGCGACACCTGGGCTCCACCAGGCTCCATGCGGGTCCTGGCGGGGCCGGTAGTCGCTCAGGGCAGAACTCGGTACCCTAGCGACCTCTGGCCGGCCTTGCTCCCGTGATGTCGCTGGCTTTCCGGGAGCCGGCGGGGGTCCAGGCTCGGCCTCGTGACTTGGCGGGAGCTCTCGCTTTCCGCGGGTCCTGGAGCGCCCTAGGAAAGAGGAACGGGATCTGGGGAGCCGGGAGGGGGTGTGACTCAGTGGCGGCGAGTGGGCTCAGAGCACTACATGACCTGCACGACAGTGCGGTTCCAACCCACTGTCACCACCCCAAAGAAACCCCAGACCCACTAAGCAGTCACCCCCCACCCCACCCCACCCCGGCCCCTAAGACACCCACACACGCACAGCTGCCCCAGAGGATTGCAGGTGCTGGACGTGTCTCTTAGGTGGAATTGTACAGTAAACGTGTGGCCTTTTGGATCTGCCTGCTTTCACTTAGCTTCATGGATTCATTACGGTCCATCCGTGTTGCATAAATTCACTGGGTGCGGTTCATCCACATCGCAGTGCTAGCCAGGACTTCATTCCTTTTTGTGCCTCAGTAATATTCCAATGTGTGCATAGGCATTTTTGTATATCCACCCATCACTTGATGAGCAATTGGGCGATTTTGACCGTTGTAGTTAGGTGCCAGAGAGTTGGGCCCTACTCATAGCGACCATACGTACAACAGAATGAAACACTACCCAACACTGTGCCAGGCACACAATCTTTTCTTTGTTTAAGCCCATTGTTATAGCCACTGTGCCAATCCACTTAGTTGAAGAGCTTCCTTTTTTCTTTGACTTGCCACTCTCCCCAACATGATGTCCTTCTCCAGGGATTGATCCCTCCTGATAACATGTCCAAAGTACGTAAGACACACTCTAGCCATCCTTGCTTCCAAGGAACACTCTGGTTGCAATTCTAGGACGGATCTCTTGGTTCTTTTGACATTCCATGGCATACTGAATATTCATCCCCAGCACCATACTTCAAAAGAATTCTCCTATCTCCCTTATTCAATATCCATCTTTCACAACTGTATGGTGTGACTGAAAATATCATGTCATGAATCAGGCACACCTTCATCTTCATTGTGACATCTTTAATTTTCAATACTTTAAAGAGGTCTTTTGCAATAGCTTTTCTCAATGCAATGTATCTTTTGATTCCTTGACTGCTGCTTCCACAAGTGTTGATTATAGAATGAAGTAAGGCAAAATCTTGGACAAACTCAGTCTTCTCTCCATTTATCATAAAGTTGCTTGCTGACCCAGTTGTAAGAATTTTTGTTTTGTTGATGTTGAGTCACAGTCCATACTGAATGCTGTGTTCTTTGATCCTCATCAGTAAATGTTTCAAATCCTCTTCAGTTTCAGCAAGCAAAGTTGTGTCATCTGCATAATGCAGGTTGTTAATGAGTCTTCTTCCAATCCTGATAACATGTTCTTCATAAAGTCAGCTTCTCAGATTATTTGCTCAGTGTAGAGGTTGAAGAGGTACGGTGACAGGATTCAGCCCTGACCTACACCTTTCTTGACTTTAAACCAGGCAGTATTTCCTTGTTCTGTTCCAACAACTGCCTCTGGGTCCATGTACAGATTCCTCATGAGTACAACTAAGTGTTCTGGTATTCCCATTCTTTGCAATCTTATCCATTATTTATTGTGTTCCACGCAGTCAAATGCCTTTGAATAGTTAATAAAACATAGACATCTTTCTGGTATTCTCTGCTTTCAGCTAATATCCATTTCACATCAGCACACCCTTTTCTGAATCCAGCTTGATTTTCCAGTAGTTCCCTGTTAATCTACTTTTGCAGTTGCTGTTCAAAGGTCTTGAGCAAATTCTTAATTGTTTGAGATATTAATGATATTGCTTGATAATTTCCACATTCTAATTTTCCTAGGGGTTTGGGGGTAGCTCAGTTTGTAGAGTGCTTCTTTGTGCTCTCTGAGGCCCTGCATTCAATCCCCAGCACTACAAAAACAGAAGGATGTGGCAATCCACTCCCAAAAGAATCAGCCATTGAAAAACCCCGTGAGCATATCGCTATGAGTTGGACCCCACTTGATGGCATCCAACAACAACCACGACAACTTTCCTAGGTTCATACTATGTGCATTCCACGTTCCAACTATTAATGAATGTTTGCATTTGTTCCTTCTCATTTTGAGTTGTGACCCATCAGGAAATGGAGGTTTCAGGGGCTTTACTCCATTCCTGTCACTAAAGTCAACTCTTTCTTGAGGAGCCAACTCTTCCCCAGTTGTCTTTTGAGTGCCTTCCAACCTGAGGGGCTCATTTTCCGACACTACATCTGACAGTGTTTCTGTGCTATTCATAGGATTTTTAATGGCTAAGTGTTTTGGGAGTGGGTTGTCATGTCCTTCTCTCTACTCTGTCTTAGTCTGGAATCTCAGCTGAAATCTGTCCACCGTGGGTGAACCAGCTGGCATCTGAAATACTAGTGGCATATCTTTCAGCATCACAGCATCATGCAAGGCCTCACAGTACAGCAAACTGACAAGTGAGGGGATTTTTACTATAGAGGAGGTGACATGTCTCCTCTACCCTCTCATAGTCTCTACCTAGGTCTTATATAATACACATTAATAAAAGAAAAACACATTTTGTTTAGCAATTTTTACATATGTATGGGAGCTCTCCCAAGAAAAATGAACACTCAAAAAAGCAGTTACAGCCAAATATTTTTATACATGGGTTGGAAAAACAGTAGTAAAGCATGGAAATATGACAATACAAAAGCATTTGGACTAGAAGAGGTAATTTTGGAAAGGTCCCAAGGAAGATAAGGGTTAGTTTAACAACATTCCTTTGTGCAGGTTTCACTTGGCCTCCACTGCCTATCTCAGGTGATAATGATGTCTTCCTTCCTTCTGATACACGGAGGATACCTTTCATAAGAGAATCTCAGCTCTTTTCAGGAAGAAAAGTGATCAAAGATCTAAGTGTTCATCTCGCATCTGCTGTTTTTTAAAGTGCCTTTAACTCAAAATAATTGATATGCCAAACTGGCATATTTTGGAATAGCATATTTTGATTATTTGAACACTCACTTTCAATTTCCAGGGTACATACCCATAAATAGATTAATTGGTATGTTTCTTTACTCTTAATTCTATTCCATTGATGCATATGTCTATCCTTATACCAGTTTCCCAAAGTGTTGATAATTGGGAAGTGTGAGTACTTTAACTTCGTTGTTCCTTTTCAAGGTTATTTTGGCTATGGGAGTTAGGATGTGAACATCTTTGGGAGTTTACTATTCGGCCCATTATGTAGAATTTAGTCACAAATCAATGGTCAACATTTATTAGTGATAATAGTAACCTCAAGTTCTGCATATATTTATTGGAAGTTGATAAACCTGAATGGTATTTTATATTGATATGCATTTCATTTAAAAGACTTTTTATAACTTTTAATATTACTGTTATAGTAGTCAGCTTTCATCACTGTAACAAATTCCTAATAATTTATAATGAGAAAAGGGTTATTTTGGTTCATAATTATGGAGATTCCAGTCCATTATTAGGCAGATATACTACCTTTAGGCTTCTAGTTGCCGGTGGGGGCTTCACATCATGGCAGAGCAAAACTGCTCTCTTCATGGCCAGGGAGTGAAAGTAAAAGAGGAAGGGCCTGGGTTCCCAGCATCTCCTTCAAGGGCATGCCCCCAGTGACCAAAGCCCTCTCATTAAGCTCCACCTCCTAAGGATTCCGCCATCTCCCATAGGGCAACACTAAGAACCAAACCTTTAACACATGGACCTTTGGAGGACATTCAAGATCCAGCCTATTGCAACTTTATAGCAACAAACTTAAACCAGAAAGTTAGAAATATAATAAGAACTGTCTCAAATCAGAGATGACTACACCCTTTATGTTCATTATATTAGTCACAATGAGACTTACAAAGATGGTAGTCAGACAGAGGAAACAGGTGACTTTTTGCAAAACATTTTGGCCCACTCTACTCCAGAAAGGTGGATTTCTTTAAGTACAGAGCTAAGAAAGTTATTATCTGAGATTTAATTATACTACCTCTTGTAAGGGCCAAGTTTAAAAGTTATTTTTAAAAGGTCAAATTTCTCCCTATTTAGCAGGGAGACTAGTGGAGAAAAAGAAAACCCTTGGTGAATCTTTCAGTAAAGACCAATGATTTTCATATGTTATTCATCCTATCTTCACCTAAAATGTGGATATATTTATATAAAGCAATGCTGTGATTTCTGATATGACTTTTTAAGGAAAAATGCTATCAATGCATTATTATTTTCTGTTCCATAGGAAGAATAATTGTTACATGGCAGGAAATTTTTTTCAACTCCCTATAGTACTGTATCTCTGATGTGTGGTCATATAACCAACTTAGGTTGATTTCTGTTTTAAGTGTTTAAGCAGAGACAGAATCTCGGGTGTTCTTTGAACGATATCATATTCAACTTTTCTTATGCTATATGCCACAGTTTAAATCTACCCCTTCTGAATTGTCATTACTAACATATTTCACAAACTGTTCCCTTTGTCTCGAGTACTGCATATACTTTTCTCCTGAATCCAGGCAAGTCAAAGTCCTAAATCCTATATGTTGGACATGAACATACATTTCATTAATTCGTACACATTTCATCTTGGGGATGGTAAATGATGCTTTTATTAACATGAGACTGTAGACATATATTTAATTTCACTTTGATATGTACATAGAAGTGTGATTGCTGGATTATATGGTAGTTCCTCTTTTTTTTTTTTTTTTTTTTTTTTTGCAGTACTGGGGGTTGAACCCAGGGCCTTGTGCTTTCATGCTCTGCAAGTGCTGGACCACTGAGCTGCGCCCCCAGCCCATTTTTTTTTTTTTAGTTTTTGAGACAGGCTTTCGCTAAATTACTCAGACTGTCTCTGGTCTCGAACTTGCGATCCTCCCACCTCCGCCTCCCAAGCTGCTGGGATTATAGGTGTGTGCCACCGCGCCTGGCTCCCATTTTTATTTTTTGAGGATACTCTCTACTGTTTTTCCATAATGACTGAACCAGTTTACATTCCCACTGACACTGTACCAGGATCCCCTTTTCTCCACATTCTCACCAACACTTATCTTTTTTCTTTTTGATAATAGCTATTCTAAGAGATAGAAAAGGATAGCTCATTGTAGTTGTGATTTGCATTTCCCAGATGGTTGAGCACTCTTTCATGTATCCGTTGGCTTTTTGTATGTCTTCTTTTAAGATATGCCTATTCAGGTCTTTTGCCAGTTTTAATTGGATGATGATAATGATGATGATGACAATGATGATTATTTTGCTACCGAGTTGTTTGAGTTTCTGATATAGTTTGGATATTAATCCTGTGTTAGTCCATTTTCTATTGCTGTAACAGAATACTACCAAATGAATAATTTATAAAAATATGTTAATTTATTACAGTTTAGGAGGATGAGAAGTCCAAAATTAAGAGGCTGCATCTGGTGAGGTTTTACTTGCTCTGTCATCACTTTGTGAAAGAGGGTATCAGTGCATGCATATGAAGGGAGGAGGTAAAGAGAGAGATGAGACAGAGGTAGACATAGAGAACATAGTGAACATAAGAGCAAGCAAGAGGATGAAAAGGAATCAGAACTCATCCTTTTATAAGAAGCCCACTCTTGTAATAACTAAACACTTCCTGCAATAATATCATTAATTTATTCATGAAGGTAAAACATTCATGACCTAACCACCTCTTAAATATCTCATTTCTCAACACTGTTACAAGAGCAATTGAATTTCAGCATGAGTTGTAGGGGAGACACTAACACAATAACAAAACCCTTGTCAGATACTTGGCTTGCAAATATTTTCTTCCATTCTTTACATTGTCTTCTAACTCTATGGATTATTTACTTTGCTGTGCAGAAGCTTTTTAATTTGGTGTGATCCCACTTGTCAAGTTTTGCTTTCATTTTCTGTGCTTTTGGTGGATTTCCAAAAAAATTAATTCCCAGAACAATGTCAAGAAGCTTTTCTCCTATATTTTTTTCTAGAAACTTTACAGTTTACCATGTTATTTATAAGTGTTTAATCTGTTTTGAGTTGATTTTCATATATGGTGTGAAAAAAAGCCAAATTTCAATTTTCTGCATGGAGATATTCAGTTTTCTCAATACTATTTATTTTAAGAAACTATCCTTTTTTCATTGCATGTTCTGGGCATCTTTGTTCAAAAAGTCTGCTGACAGTGCATGCATTCATTTTTGTGCCTCTATTCTGTTTCATTGATTAATATGTCTATTTTATGCCATACCATACTATTTTGATTACTATATTCTTGCAATATATGTTGAAATCAGGAAGTGTAATGCCTCTAGCTTTGTCTTTCTTGCTCAAGACTGCTTTAGCTTTTCAGGATCTTTTGTTAATTTTAGGATTTTTTTTTCCATTTCTGTAAAGAATATCATTGGAATTTTCAAAGGGATTGCAATAAATCTGATCACTTTGGGTAGTAAGGACATTTTAGCAATAGTGACTCTTCCAATCCATGACTACGAGATGCCTTTCATTTATCTGTATCTTCAGTTTCCTTCATAAATGCTTTATAACTTTGAGTGTATAAGTCTTACTTCTTTTGTTAAGTTCATTCCTAAGTATTTTATTATTTTGTTGGTATCGTAAATGGGATTGTTTTCCTATTTTTTTCTTTTTGGATTGCTCATTGTTTGTGTATAGAAATATCACTGTTTTCTGTATGTGGATTTTGTATCATTCAATTTTACTAAGAGCTTTTCTAACAATTTTTGTTTAGTCTTTAGGGATTTTTGCATATAGAATCATATCTGCAAAAAGTCCCAGTTTTGATGGCTTTTTATTTATTTTTCTTGTTTAATTGCTCCATCTAAACTTTGGTACTATGGTCAGTGGAAGTAATGAGGGGAATCCTTGCTTTGTATAGTATCTTAGAGAAAAGCTTTCAGTTTTCTCCCATTGATTTCGATCTCAGCTGTGAGCTTTTCCTATATGGTCACTATTATGTCAAAGTGAACGTTTTCTGTATCTATTTTCTTGACAGGTTTTAAAATTATTAATAGACACTGACTTCTGTCAAATGCTTTTTCTGCAGTTATTGATATGGTCATGTGTTTTTTATCTTTCATTATACTAATGTGGTGTATTACATTAATGATTTGTGTATGTTGAACCATTCTTGCATCTTAGGGATAAATTCTACTTGTTAATGGTGTATAATTCTTTTAAAGTGTTGTTATTGCATTTGGTTTATTAGGATTTGATTGGAGATTTTTGTACCTGTGTCCATTAGGGATTGTGTTGTTGCTTAGTATCTTTATTTCAATGGAAAGAACTCCTATTTGCACATCTTGTAAGACAGGTCTAGTAATAGGTCAGGCACTGTCAGTTTTCATTTGTCTTGGAAAGTCTTTATCTCTTCTTCCTTCTTTTTTTTTGTGAGGAGGGGGATTGAAACAGGGTTTCATTATAGAGCCCAGGCTGGCCTTGAACTCACAATACTCCTGCCTTCACCTCCCAAGTTCAAGGATTAGAGATGTGTGCCACCACATTCAGCTCTCTTCTTTATTCTTTTTTAATATTAACATACAATATAATAGGTTTCATAGTGACATTTTCATACAATTATATTGTGTACTTTGCTCTTATTCACCTCTCCATTTCCCCTGTGTTTCCCTCCCCCCTAACTGTTCTCCTCCCCACTCTAATAGTCCCCCTTTTATTTTCAAAACTTTTACATACATGTTTTGTTTTCCAACATAGCTTTGAACAAATGTAAATTAGTACAGCCATTATGGAAATCAGTGTGGTGATTTCTCAGAAAACTAAAAGTAGACCTACCATATGGTCCAGCTATACCACCCCTGGGTACATACCTAAGGAATCTAAATATTCTTCAGTATTGAAGGATAGTTTTTCAAGATAAAGTATTCCTGGATGGAAATTTTTTTTATTTTTTCAGAAATTTGAATATATTATCCTTCTCTCCTGGCCTGCAAGGTTTCTGCTGAGAATTTTGCTATCGTTTTATGAAGTTTCCATTGTATGCAACAGGTCACCTTTTTCTTGCTTTCTACATTCTTTTTGTATTTGATTTTTGATAATTTAATTATGATATGTCCCCACATAGACCCTTTTAAGTTAAATGTACTTGGGGATCTTTGGGTTTCATGAGTAGAGGTATTCATTCCCTCCCTATATTTGGGAAGTTCTCAGTCATTGTTTCTTTAGATAAGCTTCCTTTGTCTCTTTTCTCCCCTTTTAAGGCTCCTATAATGTGTAAATTATTTTGCTTGATGGTGTTCTATATGTCCTATAGCTTTCTTTGCTGTTTCTCTTTCCTTTTTCTTTTTATTCCTTTAAGTGGATAATTTCAAATGACCTGTATCCAAGTCCCTTTATTCTTTATTCTGTATGATTGAGTCTGCTGTTGAAGGTCTCTATTGAATTTTTCAATTCAGTCATACTCTTCAGGTCCAGGATTTCTATTTGGCTCAGCAATTATTTTGAATTCCATGTCAGACAGTTAATGAATTTCCATTTCTTTAGAGTGTTACTGGAGCTTTATTAGTTTTCTTTGCTGGTGTCATGTTTGCCAGATCCTTTGTGATCCATGTAACCTTGTATTGATGTCTGTGCATTTGAAGTGTCTCTTGTGAGTTTGTAGTAGGTTTCTCAGACAGTGGACATGTAACCAGGAGTGTGGATGGATGTGGCTCCTGACAGGTACCTGGGTGAGCAGGATTGCCTGTGGGCTATGATAAAGCAAAATTGAAGCTAGATCACAGGCCTTCTTTAAGGTCCCCAGTTGGGCCTGTGGTCAGTGGGCCTGGTTTAGGAACACAAATGGACTTGGATCCTACCATATCCATGTGCAGACAGGATTTCCTCCAGACCTTTGTAGAGCAGGACTGGAGCTGGGTTAGATTGCTGTTTCTGGGTCCATATTCAGGTCCATTTGGTGGGTCTGTTTCTAGGAGTAATGGAGTGGCATGCTTCCCTTGGCAGGCAGAACTGCCCTAAGACCATGGTTATATAGGACTAAATTTGAGTCACAGGGCTACTTTAGAGCCCACAGTTGGTGAACCTGAATATTAATCCATTTTCTGTTACTATTACAAAGTGTTTGAGGCTAGATACTTTATAATAAAAGAGATTTATTTAATTCATAGTTCTGGAAGCTCAATGGCAGGCCACTGGCTTCTGCTCAGCTCTGGTGAGGGCCAGATGTCAGAGAGCATCACAATAGAGGCAGTATGGAGATATATATGAGGGGGGAGGAGGGAATGAGAATGAGAATATGAATGAATCACATGGCAGTACGGAAAGCCAAAGAATGATTCAGGGGCAAGGATTCCTCTTAAAGTACCTCAATCTTGTGAGAACTAATTCAGTAATCCTGTAATTCAGTAATCCTGTAATTCAGTAATCCAGTAATGAGAACTACTTTATTCCCTTCTGAGAATGGTGCCCCCAATGACCTCTCACTATGCTCTACTTCTTAAAGATCCTACTACCTTTTATTATCATCACACTGGGGACCAATCTTCTAACACATGAAGCTACATCCAAACCATAGCCACCTGTTACTAGGGGTGCCAACAAGAGATGGCAGTGGGTGGATAGGGCTAGTTGAAGGACTACACACAAATGGGGATGGAGCAGAGTTCACAGTGGGTGGTCTGCTTCTGAGTCTGCATCCTGGACCATAGCTGAAAGACCTGCCACCAATATGTAGGCTTACTATCCCAAAACAGCTATATTTGTTTTGAGGGCTCATTGGGGTTTTTCAACATTTTATCTGGATCCCAAGACTCTCATAAAGGCAATTGTGTCCAGAGATGGCTGCAAAATCATTGTTTTTCTGGGAGAATGAGAGCTAAGGACTTCCTGTTCCACCAATTTAATGTCACTCTCCAAACACTACCTTTCTAATTGCTCCCAGGTGACACTATGCTGGAGAAGCAAAGCTCTAAATTGCTCCCTCAACTTTTATAAGCCTTTTACAAGGACCCAAGGTAGAAAACTACTTCATTTTCCCCAGACAAGACCTAAGCTACTTGTTTCACTTTTCTTCCTGGTGCTTTTCTTCTTCATGTGTACCATCCTAACATCTATTTAGCCAGCACCATTTTACTTGGATATTTGATATTGTTGAAGAATACATACAGCAAAATTAGAAGGAAGATGTGAACAGGAGGAATTGCTTTTCACTTTGTATTTACTTTTCATGTGTTCATGCTAATCCCCCTGCAATAGGTCTTCTTTGGCAATGTGGATTCATCTGGGATAAAACACAATATTTTTAATCCTCCAATTATTGCTCGGTACATCCGTTTGCACCCAACTCATTATAGTATCCGCAGTACTCTTCGCATGGAGTTGATGGGCTGTGATTTAAACAGTAAGTGCCAAGCCATTCTATATCCTTTCTTTTCCCAACCATGGGTAGGGTGACTAACTGTCTTAGTTATCCTGAGACTGGGAGGAAGGGCCTTGTTTCAGGACACAAACTATCAGTGATAAAACTAGCACAGTCCTGAAAAAAAAAATCCATAAGAATTTCTTACACTAATCATGGGATTTCACAGATGCAGCCACCTCCTATATTTCTTTTAATAAGGAAAGTCAAAGTCAAGCAGAGCTGAGCAGAACTGACCAGAAAACAGGGGCATGTTAACAATAACAGGATTTGGGTAAAATTTAATGCCTGAAGAAAAATCATGATGACAGTTGTTGTTAGTTGCTGTCGAGTCGGTATCTGACTCATAGCGACCCTCCTAGGGTTTTCAATGGCAGACTGTTTTGGGATTGCCTTGGGAGTGGATTGCCAGGCCCTTCTCCCATTTTTGCGGTTCTGGGAATTGAACTCGGGACCTCATAGACTGCAGTGCAGTGCTCTACCAACTGAGCTAAATCCCAGCCCTTGATGACAGTAGTCCTAGGGTATTGGAGGCAACCCTGTGGAACCTAGGCAGTGGCTTGTCTTTGTGATATTTTCCTCTCATTTCTTTGAGGTTGCAGCATACCTTTGGGAATGGAGAATAAAGTAATATCAGATGCACAGATCACTGCTTCCTCCTACTTCACTAATACATTTGCCACCTGGTCTCCTTCACAAGCCCGACTTCACCTCCAGGGGAGGACTAATGCCTGGCGACCTCAGGTAAGAGGCAACATGCCTACCACTTAACTGAGGCAGAGCAGAGAGTAGGGGTTGGGAAAAATAGGGAAGCCCTTGTTTCTTCATAGGCATTTCTGTTGACTATTATTCCTAAGAAGAGTATTTAGGAATGTTGACTATGAGCAGACCCTTCCACAGGCATTTAGTGGATATGCCATGTTATTTCACACAGCATTCATTGAGGAAGAAATGATCCTTGATTGAACCTCCTGGAAGAAGAATCTCTGTATCAAGTACTTGGCTGACATCTTCAAGTAATCATAGTAGCTTACGTCTAGTTTTGCAGATCAACAATTGTCTGTCTGTTTAGGTTCCTCAGTACCTCAAAAGAAAGATTACAGTCATATACAGTTCATTGGGCACAGATCTCTTCCAGAGCGACCCAGTTTAAGATTTTCAGTCACTGGATAACTTTTTTAGGGGAGTGAATAGAATTAATTGTCTGTACTCCAGGGGGTTATTATGCAGACTGCCTCTGGTCTCCAATTTAGCAATCCTCCTACCTCTACCTCCCGAGCCACTGGGATTACAGGTGTGCACCACCGCACCCAGCCAAACTGGTTCTTATATTCATTAAGCATTTAATAATCACTTATTAAGTGGATGACCCTGAGAATACAAGGATGAATTATGAATTTTGGCCTTCAAGATTCTTAGTCAAATAAGGGAGACTGACAAACTATTAAAATGCAGAGAGATAGGTATGCTTACGAAGGGATTTGTGGATTTCTGGGGGCAAATAGTAACCAACAGGATACTAGTCCAACACTATCTTCCCCAGGTGAATAATCCAAAAGAGTGGCTGCAAGTGGATTTCCAGAAGACAATGAAAGTCACGGGAATAATCACTCAGGGAGTGAAATCTCTCCTTACCAGTATGTTTGTGAAGGAGTTTCTCATCTCCAGCAGTCAAGATGGCCATCACTGGACTCTTCTTTTTCAGAACGGCAAAGTAAAGGTATACTGTTTTCATTAAAAAGGTACAAAACTTCTCCTAGATTTATATATTTAGAGATATAACCAAGTTGATCTGTAATGAAATATTTGGGGCAAATTTTACTAACTACCTATAGTAAAAAGACATTGTAAATGACATTTAGAGAAAACACAGTGGCTCTAAGCAAGAAAGTAAAATCCTAAGAAACAGAGTAGTACAAGAGTTGATTCTCTTCACAGATGATGATGTCATCCAGGATGATGGCAAGAATCAAATGACTGAAGAATGAGTGTTATTTGCCAAATGCTTAATGATGCCTGTATCCCCACCAGTAATGTAAATTCCCAAGCCTCCTTTAATTTAGTGGTCCAGACATTCTTCCTTCTTGATATGGGTTTTCTAGATAATTCAAGAAATTATACTGATGAGCATAACATGAAGTCTTCATATCCCATGAGTAATGGAAGAAAGATGAGTTCATATCTGTGATATTTTCACTTTTCTTTTTCACCAAGAATTAATTATGGTGTGGGGTGTCAGTCAGCTTTCTGTTTCTGTAACATTATACCTGAGATAACCAGCTTATAAAGATGAAAGATTTGTGTAGGACATATGACAACAATAGCATAAATCACAATAGGGGTAAATAGAATAAGGAATTCCAAAATTCTTTTATTATCTATGAAGTAAAAGTATTGACTAATATTAAACCTCAATAATTTAATGCATGTTGCAATTTCTAGAATAACAAGTAATAGAATATAAAATAGGGTATAGAACTCCCAAATGGTAGAAGAAAATATACAAAAAGATAAAATATATTCAATAAATCTGAGTGAAAGCAAGAAAATAGAGACAAAAAACATAAAATAGGCAGGAAAAAATTGCAAAATAAGATGGCAGATTTAAATCCCAGTATAGGAGTAATTATATGTAATATATGTGAATAGACCAAAATTTCCAGTTAAGAGGCAAAGATTGTCAAATTGATCAAAAAACAAAAGAAAATTCTGTTGTTTTTTGTTTTTTGTGTGTTTTTTGTTTTGTTTTTTTTTGTTGTTGTTGTTGTTTTTTGGTTTTCTTTGTTGTTTTCTCAGTACTGGAGGGCTGAACTAAGGGCCTCGCACACACTTGGCAAGCACTCTACCACTGAGCTGCACCTCCAACCCCTTTTTATTTTTCATTTTTTATTTTTTTTGTCTTTAGATAGGGTCTCTGGTATGTTATGAAGGGCGACTCTGGGCTCGAACTTGTGATCCTCCTGCCTCTGCCTCCTGAGTTACTGGGATTACAGACATGTGCCACCACACCCAGCTAACTCTTTTATAAGAGACACATCTAAAAAATTAGGTACAGAAAAGTTGTTAGGTGCCGTTGAGTTGGTATCTGACTCATAGCAACCCTCATAGGGTTTTCAATGGCTGACTGTTTCGGGATTGCCTTGGGAGTGGATTGCTAGGTCCTTCTCCCATATTTGCAGTGCTGGGGACCTCAGAGACTGCAGCACAGCCCTCTACCCACTGAGCTAAATCCCAGCCCACAGAAAAGTAGCACATTAAAATAAAGCGGGATTCACAAGAAAGAAGAGACCACAGGGTAATTATTAATCTTCAGGATGGTTTACTCATTGCTAGCAATAACCCAGCCTGAGAAATCTCCAGAGAGCTGAGCAAAAGGAAAATGGCAGACTGAGTCCTTCAGAGAATTCAGCAGAGGGCCAGTCACTCTGCAAGGGCGTGAAAAACTAGCCAAGCAGATTATAGAAGCAGAACAGCATTGATTTTACATGGGAGGGGTGCGTTCCAATGATCAGTCTTGCAGGTATGAGAACAAAAGGGAGGTTTTTACAGGTGGCATCATGATGGGAGGGTAGAGACTTAATGGTTACAGAGTTGTGAAATCATCCAAAAGAGTAAGTACTCTTGAGATTTTAACTTACTGAAAATAGGAACTTATATAAAAATATGAGTTCCTGAGTCATTTACAATCACTACTTCTTTGGTGAGGGGATAGATGAACTCATGAGGCACAAGAGTCACTATCATAATCAGGCAATTACAGAAAACAAATTCTACGAGTTTCCCATAAAACTAGAGACCATCAGCTAATCAACAACTGCAGGGGTAAGGGGACATTCAAGGAGGAGCTTTTTGGGCCCACTTCATTCTCCCCCCTTTGATACTCTTTATAAGTATTGATTTTAAATAAGAGTATCATCATTATGATCATTATTATATGATCCAATGTAAGTTGGTGGCTCATCATGAGGTAAGCCTTGGTATTTTGCTAAGGCCATTAGTTTGGAGGTAGCACGTCTATCTATCAGGCTCTTTAGAGTTGTTTGGATGCCATTAATAAGTAACAGCAACAGCAGGGTAGTATTAGGCAGGCTCCTAGTATGGCCATGACAATTCCTACTAGGGTCTTGAATCTTCTGAAGGTTGAGAACCAGCTTCCAAAGAGCATGTCTGGAGTCCATGCTTTCCAAGTCTGTACTGGAACATGGGCCAGCTTATGCATCTGGGCAGTGATTTCTTCAACAACTGTCCATTACTATCAATTACCAAGCAGCAGTTAGTTAAATTGAATTTGCCACAAACTCCACCTTCCTAGGCTAAGAGGTAGTCCAAAGCTAGCCTGTTTTAGTAAATGGCATTTCTCATTTGAGTGTTTTGACATGCCAAGAGACTTAAAGCTCTTGAGGTATCATTTGTTATGATCTTGAGAACTGCTGGTAATCTAATGATCCAGTTTATCATGTAGACTGGGGTACGGTATCCCCACGTACCATCCTCAGCCCATGTGGCTGAACCATAATATTGAATTATTCTCTCAGGGGACCATTCATCATCTTTCCGATTTCCTATCTTAATGTCCCCAATATCTCTTTTAGTCCTTCTTCCTTTTTGGTTGTATACTGGATATTCTAAAGTTTCTCCCTGCTGTAGTGGGATTAGGAAGACAGGTGGGCTAATTATTCCTGGTATGCAAGTCCCTGTCCAGCCAGAAGGCAGCTGTTGGGATGCCCATGAGTCACATGTCCAATAAAGGCCAGGGGGTGCCCTCCATTCATTTTGGGACCCCAAATGATACCATGAATAGTTTAAAGCTAGAAACTGGAAGAACTCTTTTGGATGTGGCAGAAGGTTATTTTCTTTTCCCACCAAACAATCTTTCCCACAGTGGAGTTACCTAGACAGGTAAGCTCTCTGACAGGGACTGGGAACTCTTTTCCCCATCGGGCAAATCAGCACTTTCCTATGATAGAGATTTTCACATGCCATACACTTGGACTTGAATCATTAGATCTGGGTGGGAGAAGAGTCATATTGAGGTTATCCTCTGGTTCTAATTCTTGTGCCTCCCATGGTCATTAATCCCCCCATATTAGTGCCTTCACAAACATAACAAGAGGAGATGTTGAGATTTCAGCCTATGTTTTCAGCTAGTTGTAAGGACAAATTCCAGTTCTCAAAGGCTGTATCATAGGAATCTGGCTGCTGATATTCATCATAAAATGATTTAAATACCAGAAGCTTAAGCATTTGATGGAAAGCCTGAGTCTTTTTGATGACATACAATGTCATATGATGACCAGAGAATAAGAACCACCCCACAGCCCATCCAGCCATATCTGGGTCCAGAATATGAAGGTTCATTTGATATCAGGCCCTCTTGTCACATAGGCCTCCTATATAAGGGAGGCCACTCTTCTCTCTATATTGAAATCACTTTTGATTAGAGATGTAAAATATAAGGAGTTACAAGTGTCAAGTAGTCTTAGAGCCTGGCACCTATCAAAGGTAAAGGTAAGTGTGCCCTGATGGGTTGCAGGGGACTTCAGGTTGGCTTAGAAGAATCCCATTTCTATTTAATAGATCTCTATTCCTCATTTCAAACCAGGTCCTAGTCTTCTGGAGTGTAGTCTAGGGGTCATAACATACACAAGGGAGATTATTTCCTGGATTACAAATGGAGTAAACAGTGTGATTTTGTCTACAAATTCCTTGGTGAGTCCCTTTACATTTGTAATGTGAGTGAAACATCAGAGTCTGGGTTATCCTAGCTCCTGACCTAGTGGTGCGCATGCATTGGTCACATCCCTCTGTGATTCTCCCTTTTACCTTATTCCATACAGGTATACACAAGAGTACAAACATTGGTCTGTAGAATAGGGTCCCACACTGACTCATCTTCAAGCTTCTGCCATCCATAGACTATTCAGCTTCCAGTATGACTAGGGCAGGGCTGCAGTTTTCCTCAGGCTTCCACTGTGCATAGACTGGTCAGCCTCTGGAGTGACCACAGCAGGGCTGCAGTTCTCCTCATTGTCTGATGCAGCAGCAGGACCTCGTTGCCACATCCCTCAGGTTGAATGTCCTGGGTCCTGCTGACAGGTCCACCCCTGTGTGGCAGCAGGCTTCAGGTGGCTGTGATGAATCCAAGGCACTGTTCCTGCAACTTTAACCGTGGTGGGGATGGACAAGATGACAGTGTGTGGCCCATCCCATAGGGGCCCCAATGGGGATGGATTCCACTTTTTAGCTCAAACAATGTCCCTGGTCTAAAGAGGTGTACAGGGTCAGTTAAAATTACGGGCATCTTTCCTGTACCCATGCATGAACCTCCTGTATGGCTGTTCCCAAAGCCTGCAATTGTCTCTGCAGTTCTCTTTCCCAACCCCTAGAGGCCACCTTTTATCTGGCCTAGAACTGGGGAGTGGCCAGCCAAACATAATCTCATAGGTGAATACCCAGTTAATTTAGTTGGGGTGCACTTGACATGGAGGAGGACCATGGGCACAACCTGATCCCATCTTAGATGAGTGTCCGAACAAACCTTATCAGTTGTTTAAGAGTCCAATTCATGTGTTCCACTCTTCCTGAGTTTTGCAGCCAGTAAGCAGTTTGTAACTTCTGTCTTATTTTTAGCATTCTGGTGAGCTCCTGAACCACCTTGGCTATGAATGCTGATCCATTATCTATTCCCAAAGTCAAAGGCAGGCCAAATCTAAGTATAATGTCTCTTAATAGTATCTTGGTCACTTCTCAAGCTTTCTCTGTGCTGGTTGGGAAGGCTTCTACCCACCCTGAGAAGGTGCAGAGCAACACTAACAAGTACTGCTAGCCTCCACCTCAAGGCAGCTTGCTAAAATCTATTAATAAGTTTTCACATGGTGCTACCCAGGTTTCCTGAATACTGGGGAGTCTAGTTGGTCCCTGTCATGGGTTGTTGTGGGTGCACATCAGGCATTGTCCACACATGGCTCAGGTGATGGCAGTGAACCATGGCACATAGAAGTGTTGTCCTATCAGAGTTTCCAGCGCTGTCTTTCCTAGGTGTGTTCCCTTATGGAACTACCTCACAAACTTAGGGGCCAGCATCTCTGGTATGGCTAATCTTCCATCAGAGAAGTTCCACCATTCTCCTTCCATGTATCTCCCAGACTCCTTGGCAAACCAAGCCTTTTCACTGAGAGAGTAACCATGGCTTCTAGGAGAGGTGGTCCTGAGAGGAGGGGCATCTCCATACCCTCCTCTCTAGGCTGTATGGCCATTCTTGCTGCTCACTTTGCTTCCCTGTCAGCTTTCTGCTTTTCCTTTGCCTCAGTAGTGCCTGTTTACTGATGCCCTTTGCAGTGTATGACTGCCATCCTTTGTGAAGCCCAGACAGCATGGAGGAGTTATAAAATCTCCTCTTGGTATTTTACTTCTTTTCCTCCCGCTGTTAAGAGGACCCTCTCTCTCTGTAAATGGCCCCATGGACATGCAAGTAGCGAAAGCATACCTTGAATTGGTGAAAATGTTCGCCGCCTTTCCTTTTGCCAGCAAAAGAGACACCCTTGTTAGGGCTATGAGTTCTGGCTTTGGGGCTGAAGTCCCTGTGGACAGGGATTGGGCTTCTCTCACTGCATCCAAAGTCACCACTGTGTAGCCTGCATAACAAGTCCCTTCCTGTGTGAAACTGTTCCTATCTGTAAAGTACTTAATATCCAGGTCTGACATGGGGCAGTCTAGGAAGTCTCCCCTGCTGGAGAATACCCCATCCACCATTTCCACAAAGTCATGAAGAGGGGCACCAGACTCAACTGGAAGCAGCATGGCTGGATCAAGAGTCCTAACAGCCTCAGGGTTATATGGGGATTTTCACATAGAAGCCCCTGATACTTTGTCATATGGGGGTTTGATAGCTAATGATGCCCCCTTTGGTACATCAGAGTTATGACTGAATGAGGAACTCAAATAGTCAGCTGTTGCCCCATAGTCAGTTTGTCAGCTTCCTCCATCAGCAAAGCTGTGGCAGCTGTGGCATCTAAGCAAGGGGGCCACCCCAGAGCTATGGATCTATCTGCTTTGATAAATATGCCACCAGGCGATACCAGGATCCCATAACTTAAAACCCATGTAGCCATTCCATGAAAGACTTTGTTATATCAGGCAGCCCCAGTGCTGGAGCCTACATGAGGGCCTTCTTTATCTGCTTAAAGCCCTTTCCTGTTCAGTTCGCCATAGGAGGGGCTCTTTTCCCCCTCCTTTGATGGCCTCATACTGGGGTTTTGCCATGACTGAGAAGTTTGGAATCCAAATACATCAGAACTCTGTTGCCCCAGGAACTCCCTTATCTGGTGCCTGGAAGTGGGCTCAGGGATGGCATACACAGTCCATTTCTGTTCAACACCCAATTGGTATTCCCCCTTTGACACCATGAAACCCAAATACTTAACTTTCTGCTCACAGATCGGGGCATTTTTCCTGGACACCTGATAGCCAGCTTTCCATAATAAATGGAGGTGGTCTAGAGTTGCCTAATAGCAATCCTCTTGAGTTGGGGCAGTCAGAAGAAGGTCATCTACATATTGTAGGAGGGCACAGCCATTTCCCTATGTGGCATGTGCCTTAAGGTCTGTTGCCAAGGCCTCCCCAAAGAGTGTGGGAGAGTTCTTAAACCGTTGATGGAAGGTAGTCCAGGTAAGTTTTTCCTTCACCCCTGGGGTGGGGTCTTCCCATTGGAAGACAAAAAAAGGCTGGCTGACAGGGGCAAGGTGGAGGCAGAAAAAAGAATCCTTTAAGTCTAATCAGGTAAATCAAGCAGCATCTGCTGGAATCAGTCCCATTAGTGCATAAGGGTTTGGCACCATGGGGTGAACAGTTACTGTAGCCTGGTTTACTGCTCACTAGTCCTGCACTGGCCAATAATCACCTATTCCAGTCTTTTGTACTGGCAGTAGGGGCATATTCCAGATTTACTGGCCTTGAGTCAAGATCCCAGATAACAGGAGTCATTTTAAATGCCCCTGTATGCCTTTTAGGGCTTCCCACAAGAGAGGGTATTGCTGCATTCGGACTGGAGTAGCTGCTGATCTTAACTCCACCATAATGGGGGCTTGATTTAAGGTTAGGCCCAGTAGATTGTCTTCAGCCCATACTCCTGGAATTTTTTAATCTAGTCCATGTAAATTCCTGGGCTTTTGAATCTTCTTTGAATACAGTCTCCACTCTTCTGCCTGGGGAACTGTGAGGGCTAGGACCATGGCCTTACGTCATGGTAGGTTTAGGGTCACAGTCCCCTGAGGCCCAAATATGATTTGGGCCTGCAATTTTTGGAGCAATGGGACTGGGCAATTTGGGAGGTACAAAAACTCATGTTGGACTTCTTGTCCTTTAATTATACATCTTTTCAGACTATAAAATGGCCTCTCAGAGTCCCCAAGTGGCTCCAACAATTGTTTTATACTTCTCAGACAATGGCCCAATGGGTTGAGCCATGACAGTGTTAAGCACCAGTGTCCACCATAAAGTATATCAGTTATCCCCTTACATTTAGTGTGACCATGGGCCCCTGAGGACCCAGAATGATGGACCCTGGCCAGCCCGGTTCATCATAGCCTTTGCCCCCTGCCAGCCTGATGAGGTCTGCTTCTGACTTTCCTTGTTTGTAGGGTCTTTGGGGTGAGGCTATCCTGTCCTGATAGCCTCCAATGCATTTTCCTTTATTCTCTTGACATTCATTCTTCCAATGGCCTTTCTGCTTACATTTGGTACATTGGTCCTTTTCTAGCCTTTGTCAGATCCGATTCCCTGGTCTAATATTTCCTCTTCCTCATTCCCTGTTAGGACCATTTCCTCTTTCTATAATGGCTGCTGCTAAGAGACCTTCTTTTAAGTTTTTTTTTTTCTTTTTCAGCCTTTCTTTCTTCCTCCAT
>VMDO01012387.1:0-62387 GCA_007922755.1 Pedetes capensis | reverse complement strand
TAGCCCTGTGGCATCCGATCCCGTCAGATCTCAGAAGCTAAGCAGGGTCGGGCCTGGTTAGTACCTGGATGGGAGACCGCCTGGGAATACCAGAAGCTGTAGGCTTGGGAGAAGGACCTGGCAACCCCCTCCCAAAAATCAATCTGCCATTGAAAACCCTATGAACAGCAGAGAAGCACTGACAATAGTGTTTCCCCTGTTGTACAGAGGGCCGCTATGAGTTGGATACTGACTCGACAGCACCTAACAACAACAACAAATTGAAATAAAAGAGAAAGGTTTAGTTAGACTAGAGTTGTGTATTTATAGCTATTGAGGCTGATGGGCACTGGAAAAGTCAACTAAAATTATAGATAGCAGGCTGTGGAATTTGGATGGACCTCAAAGAGAGTTTTAATATGTTGTTTTACCAATGGCTGCTACTCAAGATTGATAAAGAGTTTTATTTTATGGAATAGAGCTTAGCCGCTTATATGATATCAGTGTATTTCTGTTGATTGGATGTTTTTTCCAAGAGATGATGTCACACAAATTGAGTTTTGCTAGAATCTTGTCTGGAAATAGTTTAATTTATTTACCATTTCATGAAGACAAGGGGATCTAACATCAATGGCAATCGAAAATGGAATTATTTATTTCTGATGAATACCATGGACAAATGTGTGTCTTAGCGCATTTAGGGATTTATCCAAAGCTCTCTGTGGAAGCAAAATGAACAAGAAGTAATTTGTTTTATGTGAGTAAGAACTATCAAGGTGATATCAGTGACTTTTACTTTCTTCATCTTTAGAAAATTTAAAGGAAAAATCTTTTTGGATTCCCAAAGGTAAATTTTATAATTATGTTATTTTAAGAAATTATAATAATGTCTTTTCCAAAACCCCTCATATTTTGTTTAACTTGTTTTCTATAGAGTAATTTATGTTATAGGAATGTTACTTCATAAATTTAACTCTGTCATTTCAGTAAGCAGCCCAATAAAAAAAATAAATAAATTTTGAGGAAATAGAGAAATAATGATTTAAAAAATCAACTAAAGTACAATTAAACTTAGCTTTATCCCTTAAATTCTTTGCTTGCTTTTAGACTTTTAGTAGTTTGTAAAAAGTCTTCTTTAAAAATGGTAAGTCACAAACTTACTAAGAAAGGATATTATTTTAGTGGAAAATGGCCATATGGTTTCTGGGAAGGACTATACTAAATGGAAGAAATTTAATTAGAAGCAGGAAAGATTGGGTTACATACAACAAAAGCCAACAAAATATGCTCAACCCCAAGGGTAACCACTGGCTGGAGATTTTCAAGAGGGGGCAGGGAGTAGTTTTTCTAGAAAACTGTATGTCCTAGCAGCATGGATAGAGTCCCTTGTCCTTTTCCAGACTCATCACTGAGAACTGGAATGCTGATGGGAAAGAACTCATAGGAGAGGATGTATGCGTAGATTTGTTTTATCCCCTAGCCTTGTCCCTACGATTTGTTTTTTGTAACTTGAAATGATGTCTCTAAATACAGCAGAGGCATGTGTTGCCTAGCTGGTGAAGCTGGTTGGTAGGCACCAGCATGAGAGCAAACTGGAGTCCCTACTGTCTCCTCCCTACCCCGGATGCTGGGGAGAACTCTCTACACTAACAGCCCTCACCTCTGGCAAAGAAGGGCAGCACTAAATCTGATGAAGTGACCATCCAGGTTTAGGAGCTACAGGAAACAGAATTGGAAACTTGGAATATTTCTGGAAGAAGAGGACCTAGCATCCTGGTTATTACTATCTGGCAGGTCACAAAATGTGTCATAGGAAAGGGCATTAAATCATTGAATTACTAATTCAGCCCTTTTCTAAAGATGTTAGACTTGAATCTTTTCATCATGGGAACAAGGCCTTGCTTAGTATCTTTTCGAGAAAAAGAGAATGTATTTAATTTAGCTTCAAGCTAAAAGAGATAACTTCTCTAACAGTAAAAAACAAAACAAAGCAAACAGAAAAACAGACCTGGTTCATTCTTGTGAATTTAATAACCAAGACTCAGATTAAGAAAAAAAAAATGCCACAGATAGGATTGAAATATTTTAAATATTTATATTTATAAATTATATATTATATATTATATATATAATATATATATTATATATTATATAAATATTTTAAATATTTAAATATATTTAATTAAAATATAAATATATTTTACATATATGTAGAAATATTTCACTTTAAATTACTGAAAATCGGTATGAAATTCTAATACATAAAAAGGCAAAGAAAAAAAAAAAAAAAAACTCCATAAGGAATTACAAGCAATAAGTTAAAAAAACAGAAAAATTCTTTAACATTTTTGATAATCAAAGAAATTTGTACCATTCAATGATGCATCACTTGACTAAATTAACAAAAATTAAAACGTCACTACCTTCAAGGAGTGATGTGTTAGTGGAATAGGTTCATTTCTACAATGCCAGTTACATTTTTATTAATTCAACTCCTAAAGTGGTCTGGAAACTATTTTGACAGCACTATTATTACCTTCAAGCTGCTGCATTCCTAGGAATTTATACAAAGGCTCAATTTATTCTCAGGTTATTCAAACTGAGAGAAAAAACCCACAATTTTTAGGCTTATTCAAAAAAGAAAAAAAATTAATAAAATGAAAGGGCTAATAGTAGGCCTATGGTTAAATATCAGTCTGATGCAATGTTAGCAATAATGTTAATTATGAAATTTATGTTACAACATATAAGTGTGTCTAACGTTAAGTTAAAAAAGAATAACTTTACCATTATATATATATATATATATATATATACAAAACAACACTCATGAAAAAAATGAATATACATGAGGAAAAATGAGAACACACACACACACACAAAACGGTTGATATACAAAGAAAATGAGATTATTTTCAAAGGTCTCAATAATGCAATCATAAAATTTTTTTCCATGGTTTTTAAAATTCATGAGAAAAAGTCAAAGAAGATTTTTATAATATAAATCAGGTGGATTTTTATTAAAAGACATGAACTCTGAAAATGGAAATTTTAGTTATGCAATATCTCATAGCAGGAAGTGTAGGATAACATGGTAATCTTTTTCTGAATCTTATCCAAAGAGAATTACTCAAACTGAAGGTTACTTAGGATATTTCAGATTATCTGCAGCCATACCACCCTGGCATCCTATCTTGTCAGATCTCATAAACTAAGCAGGGTCAGGCCTGGTTAGTCTTTGGATGGGAGACCCCTTGGGAATAGCAGGTGCTATAGACTTGGGAGAAAGATCTGGCAGCGCACTCCTGAAACAATCAGCCATTGAAAATCCTATGAATAACAGAGAAGCACTGACATAGTGTTGGGCATGGCACAGTGTTGGGCAGTGTTTCACTCTGTAGTACATAGGGTCACTGTGAGTCAGACCCGATTCGAGGGCACCTAACACATACCAAAGGAAAAGTATTGAAAGCCTCAAAGAGAAATCAGTAGAGTTTCCTCTGTTTTATATACCTCTGTCTAGAATGAACATTTTTTAAAATGCAACCTTTCTAGAGAAAAGAATTTTAGGTCTTTTGGGATAAAATTATTTTTTTTCTGATTCTGTTTGCAGTAATAATATCCAGATAAATATTGGCAATAGTAATAGTTTGGATTTCTACCATCCTAAAAGGGCAAATTAATGAATCATTCTCAATATTTCTCAAGACTTATTATTTTTCAGGTAGTAATCATTATTAGATTGTTATTTTTTATTTAGGAAAGCCTGGAAATGTGGCACCTATTTTTTTTTCTTAAGGAAGACTTTGTTGCTCTAAAGTCTTCGTAGCCTTTTATCACCCTATTTGCCAGTTAATGATATTTACAATACTCCTTATAGTCTTTTTTTTTTTTTTTTTTTTTTTTTTTTTTTTTTTTTTTTTTTTTTTTTTTTTTTTTTAGAGACCTTCCACATATGCTCTCTCATTTGATTCCCATTATCTCAATAGCCTTGTCAGGTAGGCAGGGCTGTCTTATTGAACCTGACTTCCAGGTGAGCCCAAGGCATTCAGTAAAACTCCTAAGGTCAGGTGAACTGCCAGTGGCTACACTGAATGTAGAGCTTAGGTTTTTTGGGTTCTGATAGAAAGCCAGCCACATGGTTACATTCCAGGTATACAATAGAAAAGACTTTTGCTTGTTCCTCCCTTAGAACTGTAATCTTTGTTTTCTGTAATGTGTGCTTTCTTATGGAATACAGGTTTGGAAACTGGGTGAAAAACAAGGACAACTGTGGGTGTCAAGCTTAGAAATAACCAGAGCTCCCTTCTTCCAAGACCATAATATATTAGGTCAAGAGCAGAAAACTGAGGAAAGAGGGCAATTTGAAGCACTGTTATTCCAATCCTTATAAGCCTTTGTAAAGAATTATGATGTAAATGAAAAGAAACAAAATATCTTCAAAGCCATTTGGCTGATTTAAGTATGTTTTCTTATAGCATCTTTTAAAGAAAGATCAGGAAAACTCAAGATGATATGAAAGTCAGTATGGAAAAGAAATCAGTATGGAAACTGTTCCTCAGTTAACCATTTCTCTTTCAAGCTTCCTGGGCTTCAAAGGACCAGCTCAACAATTTGGAGGAGAAATGTAAAGAACATAGATACCTTAAGCACTGGTAGCCTGATGGATGGAGATGAGGCATCTGTAATGCTGAACAATGCCAGGCTCAGACTCAAGTGCAAAATTGCATGAAATATGCTTAATTAAAGTGCCTTCTATTACTATCTTTAGTAAATTACTGGGGAGAGGGAAAAGGCAGTGACCTCACGTTTAGTAGTGTCAAAGACTCAGTGTTAATTCTTGTTTGTAGTAACTCGGTTCAGAACTGCTCCAAGTTGGATGGCTCCTTCCAGAGTACTCTGACTTCAGGAGGCCTTGAAAAACAGCACACTGCGCCCTGGCTTAGCCTCTGCTTGCTGACTCAGCACCTTCCAAGCTGCCTTCAGTTGAAAGACAGACAAGAGTCTGAGGAAATCTTCACTCAGCCAAATGTATCCCATATGAGAGGGCTAACTTAACCAGAATCAGACAGGAGCCCTTGGCAGACAGCTGCTGGAATGCACGCAATTTACAGCTAGCACGGCTGGCTGCAGAGTTTTCTGTCTCAGTCTCTCCATTTCATGCTACGAAAACTTGCATGAGCAAAATTTCAATTTCAGTTAATAAGGGCAAAGAGAAGAAAGAGCACACCAACTTCATAGCACATATGCAAGGCTCTAGGAGGATATGAGAGAATGATCGCCTTAGATTTCATGACTGCAAGGAGCTCAGTGAACAAATATAGACACCCAAACAAATATCACACAGCACCAGAGCAAGCTCAGTGACAGCATGAATATGATCAAGGTGCTGTGGAAGCATAAGGACCAAGGTTTACATTTTCCTCCAAAGCCTTTCTTTGTAATAATGGAATGGTCTCCTGGTGTGAAATCATCCTTATGATGGCATCTAACTTCCTACCAATAGGGTAGAGTTGGATCTATTTCCTTTCTGTAAGAGGATCTCCTGGTGGACATGATATTTACCCTAAACCCACAAATAACATGTTAATATGGTCTTGAAAAATTCAAACAATATAAATATAGCTAAATTCTTCCTGACTAATCTCTGCAATTTGTCACCTGCCAATTCCAATCCCTGGAAGATAGTAATCACAATTTCAGTTTGATGTATGCATTTCCTGTTATTTGCATGTAAACACACATACACATGCACACTCATAGCACACTCATACACACATACATAGAGAGAGAGATGAAGAAAAAAATATAAGGTTTTTTTTAAAATAAATGTGATAGTCAAGCATTGTGGTACATGCCTATAACCCCAGTGACTAGGTAGGCTGAAGCAAGAGGATCACAAGTTCAAGGCCAGATGCATCCTGAAGAATTTAGCAAGACCCTAGTTAAAAAAAAAAATGGTTGGAGAAAGGGGCTCAGTGGAAGAGCATTTGCCTAGCATGTGTAGGGTCCCGGGTTCAACATCCCTCCTCCTGGTACCACAAATGAATGAATGAATGAATGAATGAATAAATAAAAAATAAGTAAAAGTGATAATGCTATAAACATATTCATCTTAACTTGTTTTCTAGTTTGACATAACTTGGGATATGTCAGTACACACACAGCTCATTCTTCTTTATTGTTGTATAGCAGTCTCTGGAAAATATATGTCATACTTAATTCCCTATGAATTTACAAAATTGTTTCCATTTTTTCACCATCTGCAGTATTGCAATGGATTTGTACTCATCTCACACAAGCAGGTATGTATCTAGGGTAGATGTAGAAACATAGATTTGGTAAATCAAAAGGTATGAGTTCCTGCAATTTTTAATAGTGGAACATTGCCAAACACCTCTTCCACCAGCAGTGTTTTTTGCCCATAATTTTACCAACATAATATTATCATTCAACCTTTGACAATATGATGGATTAAAGAAAAAATGGAGGCCAAACACTGTGACACATGTCTATACTCCCAGCTATTCTGGAGGCTGAGGTAAGAGGTTCAAAGCCTGGACGCCTGAGGCAGCCTCCACAACTTAGTAAGATTCTGTCTCAAAATACAAAAAATTCAAAATGGTCTGGGGATGCAGTTCAGTGGTAGAGTGCTAGCCTAGACCCTGGGTTCAACCTTCAATAGTGAAAAAGAAAGAAAGAAAGAAAGAAAGAAAGAGAGAGGGAGAGAAAGAGGGAGACAAAGAAAGGAAGAAAAAATTGGAGATTTCATTGTTTCAATTTGCATTTCCCTGGTGATGTTGTAAGTACTTAAAATAGTTTTTAATTTCCTTTACTTCCTATGTACGCTCAAAGCTAATATGAAGGGTGATTGTGAATTCCAGGTGGGTCCAGTGGCTAGAGATAGAGGTTGGCTCTCATATTGTTCTCAGTTTCTAATTTTATCAAATTGTGATCAGCTAGTGTGGCTTGCATGAGTTCTACTTTGGGGAATTTGATGATATGCTTCTTGATCTAATTCTAATTCTTGGTCTCTTTTTGTAACTGTTCCATATAGGCTTAAAATAATATGTATTCCTTGCTTATTAGATGCAAATCTCTATGTAGAGCAGATTTGGTTAATTATTTTATTGATATTCTCAATATCTTTCCGTACTTCCAGTCTTTTTTTTCTTTTTTTTTTTTTTTTCCAGTTCTGGAGATCAAACCTACAGCCTCATGCATGCTAAGTAAGCTTAGTGACACCCCCAACTTTCTGTCTTATAGAACTAGAAATTTTGGGGAAAGTTTGATGAAAATCCTCCCATATAACATGGATTTGCAACTTTTGAATTTCTATTAATTGTTTTGTTAAATATTTCCATATTACATTCTAAGCAGGATCAGCCTGGTTAATCCTTGGATGAGAGATCATCTGGGAAAACAAGGTGCTGCAGGCTAGGGAGAAGGACGTGGCATTCCACTCTGGAAACTCCGTCATCGAAAACCCTATGAATAGCAGAGAAGCACTGACAATAGTGCAGGGTATGGCATAGTGTCTGGGAGTATTTTGTTCTGTTGTACATAGGGTCACTATGAGTTGTACCCAACTCCACAGCATCTAGCAACAACAACAATATTATGTAAAGTGCCTAATAGCTTATGGATGTTTTATCTTCTTGGTAAATTCTTTCATCACTGTGAAATATTCCTTTTTGATTCTTTCAATTTTTTTCTTACATTGTATTTTGGGTAATATTTACATTGCTAAAACTACTTCTGTATTAGACTTAGCCTGGAACAGCTTTCCTTTCCAATTTTCTGGATCCTTTTGAATGCACAAGCTTGCAATGTCCCTAGATTATGCAGAAGTCTTTGTTGTGATCATTTTAGACTGTGCTTTCCTATCTGCTTGCTGTTTAAAATTCACAGATATTTCATTATCTCTTATCCAAACAATGGCATACCTTGTTTTCTAGCACCATTAGAAAGGGAAATGTGTGTTTTTTGTCATTTAACTCTGCAGATGTTGTGGCTGATCTGAGAGATACAAACAAACTCTTTTCAAAAATATCCTTACATGTATTGGGTGCGTATGTTCAAGGTCATGATGAGCTGTGCATTTGTACGTGATTAGTGAATGTATCTCTCAGATACACACTACCAATGCTATAATTTTTTTGACCACAGCCTCCATAGGATTAGGGCAGGAAGGAGCGATGACATGTATGTTCAGGCTGTCATCTAGATCCAATTCTATATTTTCCTTAACACCAGATTTCCTTCCCTATCTCCTCTCCAAAACATTACCCTTCTCTCCCAGCTTGATTGACCTGGATATTGAAGGTGTTATGAAAGGCAGGCTGTAGAAGAAAGTATGAATGTGTTTATTCTGTATATACCCATTGAAAAACTACTTTGGTTTCCGTTTCTTTTTGTGGCCTTACAAGTTGACTTCAGGCTGGTGCTGTAACTCATGTTCCACTAGCATACATTATTTAGTAAAAACTTACTCAGCTCTGTGTGATCATCTTACCCATCTAATTCCCAGAAAGATCTGTTTAATTTATAAACAGTCCATTTTAGAGAACACTACCAGGGATATCGCAATATTGCTACTCTCTGGATGATATATTGGCAACACAAATACTCTACTTTCTTCCATGGGAAAAATATGTTTAAAGACCACCAACTAAACTATAGGTAAAGCCTGGCACAAACTCAATGCAATATAACTCTTAATGATTTTTGACCATTAAAGGTAACATTTAGAATGTACTATTTTTAAAGTCGGGAAAAGAATCTCATGATTATTCATAAAGGACTTGAAAAATTTTTTGCTTTTTTATTTTATTTAAAATATTCTTACCTCAGCTGACTGCAGTGGTACACACCTGTATTCCCAGTAACTTGCAAGGCAGAGATAAGAGGATAGCAAGTTCAAGGGCAGAGGCAGCCTGATAACTTAGTGAGAACCTGTCTCAATATAAAACATTTAAAAAGCAGGCTGTGAGTGCAGCTTAGTGGCAGAGCACTGGCAAAATCTGTGTAAGGACCTGGGTTCAACCCCCCATATTGCAAATAAATAAATAAATAAAGGACAGAGTTGCTTTTTCAAGGAATTATTTCATCCCTATGTAAACACAGAACATAGATTTGTGCTTTGATTTTTTTTAATATAAATGTATTCTTGATTTATTGTGACCTTAAGAGAAAGCCAGCGAAGTCTGAGAACCAGATAACCCATTGTAAATAATTCACCTGTCATTCCAGGTAAAGTAAACGGATGAAGCATGAGGTTGCTTTAAATTCTTTTCAGCTCTTTGTTCATTGTTTCCTGTTGGTGGAAACCCATTTATTCATCAATCTATGCTCAGCTCTTATCAAAAGTGTGTACAATAGACTCTCAAGTAACTATTTAGATGAGTATGCCCTGTATAGGATGCCCTGTATAGGATGGATAGACCCTCTCTGCCTGTAAGTCATGAATTGTTCTTTGGATTCTTACCAAATTGGCAAACATTTTTTTTTTTTTTTTTTTTTTTTTTAGCTGTTAAGAGCCTGTAAACTGGCTACAGGTTTTTGTAAATAAAAGTTTTATTTGAACGTAGGCTTATCATTTACATGACATCCTATGGCTGCTTTCCCTACGAGAGCAGAGCTAAAGCGGAATAACAAAGACTGTATGACCTGCAAAGCCTAGAACATTTACTATTGGAAAAAAGTTAGCCAATTTTTGCATTTAGGGTCTGTTTTTTGTTTTTTGTGACTAACCTGGAGTTGAGCCAGAGTCTGATTCAGAGGCTTAGCTAATATGTAAATTACCAAGCATAAGTTTCAATGTTATGCATTTATGTGGAACAATATACATTGTGAAATGTTTTGTATATGCTAACTCCTCTGATCTCTCCAGAACTCTTTAGACAGGGAAATATTATTTCTCCATGAGGGAACAGATTTGAAAACATTGCATGATGTTCCAAAGTTACAAAGAATTCAACGTCAATGTTTTCAGTGTTTTCCTTTATCTCTGGAAAGTGCTTATCTTGTTTTTAAAAAGGGGAGTTGGTGGTTATTAACATTAATCATTTTATGATGACCTGACTGGAAATAATATGTCAGATGATCACCTATAACTAACTGTACTTTGTTATATGTTGTATCTTCTAGATGTTATATTTTAATGGCAATAAAAACAGCATAAAACTTCATGTAAGGTTTAAAAAATCAAAATAGTTTGAGTCAAATTAAGCTATCAGTTACAAATGCAATGTTAAGTTTTTGAAATCTGAGAATCTACAAGATGAGTCAGTTATCTGGTTTCTCTTAGATTATCAAAAGAAGAAAAAACAGCAATAACAAAACCCAAAAAATCTCTCTTGGAGTAGCAGAGAAAAATAAATTAGTAACCTGGGAAAAATAGTGAAAAATTGATGTTGTTGTTAGGTGCTGTCGAGTCGGTATCTGACTCATAGCGACCCTCATAGGGTTTTCAATGGCTATTTCGGGATTGCCTTGGGAGTGGATTGCCAGGTCCTTCTCCCATTTTTGCGGCGCTGGGAATTGAACTCGGGACCTCAGAGACTGCAGCACAGCGCTCTACCCACTGAGCTAAATCCCAGCCAGAAAAATTGATGTAGTGTTCTGTAAATGGGTCAATTCATATCAAATTAAATATTTTAATGGTAACCACAAACTTATAAGTGGCTATTATAATCTGCTTTTTGCATCATCCAAGAATTGATTTTCTGCCTGACTAAACAATTTATGAGGAATTTCTAGATGACAATCACATTGCTGTATCACTCTTAGAATAGCATAAAAATTAGCACAATATACTGTATGATGATTCCAAGTGCATAACATTCCATAAAAGGCAAATCCATGGTGACAGTGGAACGATAGATCAGTCACTGCCAGGGGTGGGACAAAGGAGAGACTCTTAACAGAAGGACAGTGAAACTGCTCTGATAATGTATTGGTGGATGTATATCATTATACCATTGTCAAAACCCACAAAACGTACAATATCAAGCATGAACCCTGAAGCCCACAATGGTGGTTCACATTTGTAATTCTACCAACTCAGGAGAATGAGGGAGGAAGGTTAATAGTTCAAACCCAGCATGGCCTATTCAGTGAGACCCTGTCTCAAAAAAACAAAACAAAAGCTAGGCATGGTGGCATGTGCCTGTCATTTCGGCACTCTGGAGGCAAAGTTTGAGGAAGGAGGATTGCCAAGAGTTTGTGGACACCTGAGCTACATAACAAGGCCGTATCTGAAAAAATAAAAGAAAACTTCCCAAAACAAAACCAAAACTAAAATTATGAGAAAAGCAAAACCAAAAACAAACAAACAAACAAAAAACAAAACAAACAAGCTGGGTGCTATGGTTTGAGTCTGTAATCCCACAACTCTGGAGGCTCAAACAGAAGAATTGCTAGTTTGAGGTGAGGCCAGAGGGAGCCTGGACAATTTAGCAAGACCTTATCTTAATTGAAAAATCAAATCAAATCAAATAAATAAAATAAAAATAAAGAAGTAGCTAGGGCTGCAGTTCAGTGGTAGAGCCCTTGCCTAGCATACACAAGCCCAGTGTTCAAGCCCCTCCTACTACAAGATTAATAAATAAATGAATAAATAAAATTCAAAACCAACCAAACAAAAAGTGAACCCTAACGTAAACTACGGATTTGAGCAATGATGATGTGACAACGTAGTCTCACCTACTGTAATAAACATACCACTCTGCTAAGGGATGTTGGCAAGGGGGGAGGCTATGCATGACTTGAGGCCAGATGTATACAGAAAATCTGTATGGTTTGCTCAATATTGCTGTGAACCTGAAACTGGTTTAAACTATTAAGTCTTTCTTTAAAAAAAAATCAGCAAATTGGTCAGGATCCATGGTGCACACTTATAACTCCAGTGACTTGGGAGACTGAGGCAGGAGGCTAGTGCATTAAAGACCAGATACAATCTGTGTAACTTAGTGAGAACCTGTCTCAAAATAAGAAATAGAGCTGGGCATGGTGGCACACAGCTATAACCCTAGTTATTGGGAGGCAAAACCAGGAGGACTGAGTCGAGTTTAAATTCAGCCTGGTCTCCATAGTGAGTTCCAGACTAGTTTGGGCTACATGGTGAGACCCTGTCTCAAGAACAACAAAGTGAAACAAAACAAAGCAAAAACAAAAACAAAAGAAAAAAAAAACCACAAAAAATCAAAAAGCAAATCAACTCCAAAAGAAATAGTAAATGGCCTGGGGATGCAGGAATGCAACTCAGTGGTAGAGCACAAGCCTAGCAACTGTGAGTCCCTGAGTTCAATCCCCAAGTACTGCAAAAAAAAAAAAAAAAAAAAAAAAAAAAAAAAAAAAAAAAAAAAAAAAAAAAAAAAAAAAAAAAAAAAAAAAAAAAAAAAAAAAAAAAAAAAAAAAAAAAAAAAGAGAGAGAGAGAAAAGAATAAAATGTATGAGGTAACTGGCAATGTAGCTCAGTAGTAGAGGCTTAACCATGATGCAGCAGATCCTGAGTTTGATCTCCCACACTACAAAAAAAATCAATCAATCAATCAATCAGTCCAATTAATCAGCAAAATAGGCTAACAAAGTTCACATTTCTATATCCTCTTCAGAAGCTTTACAGATGTGCATTTAAAAATAAATTTTTGGTATATCTGGCATGAACACAAGAAAAAGGTTTAGAATCCTTCCAGAAGACTGGACCCATAGCACAAACTAAAACAAAAAACCTTACTTCACACCCAGATTGGATTTCCCATGAACAGGACTCCTTCTCCGGAGGGAGCATCCCTCTTTGGAATGCATGGTCACTCAGGCATGATTGACACAAAGCAGACTCAAAGTCTGGCTCCCCGGGAGGGAGGGGCACACCCGAAGGGCCAGTGTACTTTAGGCTGGGACTCTGATGCTTGTCCACGCTGACCATCGGGCTCTTGATCCATCTTCGTACCTATAAATAGCAAGGAAGAGAGCAAACGAATACATTAGCTATCCTTGATGTTTACTGAGACTGTGGTGGAAAATTTGGTGGGATGGATATTCGTGAAAGGAGAATCAGTCTACAACCTCCCCGTGCTTCCAAATTAGTCAATGTTGATCAGTCACTTTCCAGCAGTGTGTATTATTTGACTATTCATTTCATCTCACTGAGTCCATTTCTTCATTTGTAAAAACTTTACAATGTTTTTATTTTACTATTATTTTCTTGCAGTGCAGGGGGTGGAGCTCAGGTCCTCCTATATGCTAGAAAAGTGTTCTACCACTGAGATACACA
Source organism: Pedetes capensis (assembly GCA_007922755.1). Lineage (NCBI taxonomy): Eukaryota > Metazoa > Chordata > Mammalia > Rodentia > Pedetidae > Pedetes > Pedetes capensis. The sequence goes on along the minus strand of VMDO01012387.1, from coordinate 49,129 downwards.
CCCAGCCCTACAATGTTTTTAAATGTCCAAGTACTTTGTCTGGCACATAGTTGGTGTTCAATAGGTGGTGATTATTGTATTCTGTTTTGTTTTGTTTTGTTTTATTTGATTTTATTTTGACAGAGTTTTGCTATTATAACCCAGGCTGGCTTTGAGGCTTCAATCCTCCTGTCTCAGACTCCCAAATACTAGGATTACAGCATATGCCACCATACTGAGCAATGATGACCATTTTACTTTGACTTTTACTATCCTGATTATGTGGGCAGAATGATAGTTCCCACATTTCTAAGGTAGACTACTAGTTACATTTAGTAGGGAAAATACTAACCTAATTATTAACTTTAAGTAAAATGATTCCTTAAAAAATTTAAGGATAAGCTGGGCATGGTGACACACACCTGTAATTCCAGCACTCAGAATGCTGAGGCAGGAGGCCAGCCTGGTCTACATAGGACCTAACATTGCAAAACCCTGGCTACAAAAGAAGTTGCTTATGGCTAGAAAATTACCTCAGGTTTGCTTTTTAAAGTTCTAAAACTCTCCACTTGCTTACATGTTGAATTTCTGGAAGGAACAGAAAAAATACACAACTATTCTAATATCAAAAGAGATGATAAAAAAGAGACAAGATTTTATAGCACCTTAAATAGGAAAATAACTCTTTTAAGTGTTTGACATGTATCATTTTGTTTAATCCTCAGAACAGTCTTACAAGATAGGTGCTGTCATTAATCATGTTCTACAGATGGGAAAACAGAGGCACAGAGAGACGAAGCAAATTTCCCAAGATACACTGCTGGCGAGAAGAGGAAGGACCTAGAATTTTTTTGTTTTTTTGCAATACTAGGTGTTGAGCCCAGGATTTCTTAAGCATGCCAGGCAAGTGCTCTACTACTAAGATGCACTCCCAGCCCCTTTCTTATTTATTTATGTATTTATTTATTTATATGTTTATTTAGAGACAAGATCTTATTAATTCTGCAGTCTACTTCTGGACTTGAATTTGTAATCCTCCTGCCTCAACATCTATAGTTGCTGAGATTACAGGCATGCACCACAGCATCTGGCTCAAATTCATAATTTACAAGCATTCAATTTCTGATAACTGTTGACATACTATAAGACTTAGTCATCAAATGCTTAAAATTTATTTTGATTTAATATGTCACTTCCATGCTCTTGTAGACTGCTCAGCATTCTTTTATAGTTAACCAATTAGTGAAATTAGCATTTAGCAAAAGACTAAGAAATAAAATCATGGTATTGAATTTTAGTTAGTAATGTTATAATCAGTTTAAAAAAGGATAAACTAAAATTATAATAGGAACAAAGTTTAAACAACTTGTTATATTACTTGATGAAATATTATGTAATCATTACTAAAGTTGTCTGTGGCCAGAGCACCCTAGCATCTTTTCCCGACAGATCTCAGAAGCTAATCAGGGTTGGCCCTGGTTAGTCCTTGGATGGGAGACTGGCTGGGAGTACCACGTGCTGCACGCCATGGAGAAGAACATGGCAATCTACTCTGGAAACAAACTGCCATTGAAAACCCTATGAACAGCAGAAAAACTCTGACAATAGTATGAGGCATGGCACGATGTCAGGGAGTGTTTCATTCTGTTGTACACTATGACTCGGACCTGACTTGTGGGCACCCAACAACAACAACAACATTACAAAAGTACTGGGAAGACTGTATCAATACAGAAAATATTTAGAACACAATTATGTGAAAAAACTAAATAAAATATTGTTTAGTTATGATAACTAAAACTATATATATGTGAGTGTCTACATACTCATATATATACACACTGTAGCTAAAGCAAGATAATAAAAGGTAAAATAGACACTGTTGTATGCATTGTTAGGATCATAAGTGTTTCAGTTTTCCTCTTCCTTTCACTATGGTGGAGCTGAACCCAGGGCCTTATGCATGCTAGGCAAGCACCCTAGCTCTCTTTTTTAATTGTTTATTTTGACACGAGGTCTGACTAAATTGCACAGGCTGCCTCTGGCTTTGAACTCATGATGCTTCTGCCTTAGTCTCCTGAGTTGCTGGAATTACAAGCATATATTGCTGGAATTACAAGCATGTATCACATAGCCTGCTCTTTGGATTTTTTTTTTTTTTAAACAGGGCTTCCCTCTGTAGCTAGAACTCTATGTAGACCAGTCTGGCCTCCTGTCTCAGTCTTCTGAGTGGTGGGATTATAGGTGTGTGCCACCTTGCCCAGCTTGTTCTTTAATTTTTTTAAGGAATCATTTTGCTTACAGTTAACAAGAATCTTTTTTTTTTTTTTGAGACAGACTCTAAGTTATGCAGGCTGCCTCTGACTTTGAACCCACGATCCTCCTTCCTCGTCCTACACCTGCAGAGTAGCTGGGATTATAGGCATGTACCCTGAAACCCAGTTTAAAGTTTACAAGTATCTTAAGAAATTAAAATCATATTTCTTTCTTTGGTTTAAGTATCTTTTAATTGTCTTATTTGCTTTATTTACATGTATTCTTTTCAATAGCTGTTTAAAATTTCTTTTTAAGTTTAACATCCTAATGTTAAACTTTGGGGGTTTCCACCAGTATTTCTTGCACACTAGGGCCCCACAAGCATATTAATAGATATACTCAAAAGTGTTTATTTAGCCAGACCTGGCAGCCTCCACACTATCAGACTGGGAATATGACACATGCAAGACAGAGGCAGGAGGATCACAAGTTCAAGACCAGACTGGGATACATAAAGAGACTCTGTCTCAAAAAACAAACAATAACAACAGAAATGTTTATTTAAGGAGCATGGGGTATAGCCAGGTGGTAGGGTGCTTGCTTAATATGCAAAAGCCCTGGGCTTGACTCCTGGCACCACACTCACACCCACATCCACAAAAACCGTGTTCAGTTCACAAATGTCTGCAATAGAATCTCTCTTCCTGATGTTAGTCCCAAGTTGTTGTTTCTTTCTTTCTTTTTTTTTTTTTTTTAGGTTCTGGAGATTGTACCTAGGGCCTTTCACATGCTAGGCAAATGCTCTACCACTGAGCTCCATTCCCAACCCCTCAAATAATGTGTTTTTGATCAGTCTAGAAAGTATTCAATTTCATTAGAGATGGAAAAATTTTTATTATTCTTATTCAGAGAGTTTTGAACTTAAAATTGGTAATCATTCTTGCTTTATTTCCAAACTTGAATTTAAAATTAATCTTTTTACTCTGGCTCTTTTTCAATATCTCTTTAGCCAAGTAGATTTATCTTTGGGTTTACTATGAACAGCATTTAAATAGATCTGTCTTCAAATATATTTGCAAGATGTATGACCTAAGATTCTTGATATCTTGCAATGTAAATCTCCCTCCAAGTCCCCCCCAAAACTTGTCATGTAGAGCTTGAGTTATGGGTAAGGGGATACATTTATTTATTAAGAGGATACATTATTTGTATAATAAAATAAGTAAAGTCTACTATATAAGACAGCAAATAAAGTAGAGAAGAGTGATCAGGATCATTTAAACAGTCTGAGAAAGGCAAGCCTCACTCCGATAGTGACTTTTCAGTAAAGATTCTGAGGGGTGTAGGCAGAGCACAGAGTCCTGGCTCAAAGACATCCATGTAAATAAGTGCATCACTAAGTCTAGATTTAAGGGGGAAGATCCAGTCTGCAAATATAAATTCGAAATTTAAAGCAAATAGCCAAATTTTACTGAAGTCTTTCAAATAAAACAATGACTTTCATGGATCGACTTGGAAAGCATGTGTCTAAGGGATAACCCCACAGTTCTGGGCGTTTGATTATTAAAATTCATTGCAAACACTTCTCTGAAGCTTACAGAAATGTATGATTTACTTGTGGTCCAAGAGAAGGTTATGTGGCTTCCTTTATTGGAAAGGTCCGTGATTCCAAAAACCCTTTGACAAATTAACCTAGTTTCAGCCTTATGGATGTGGGAATATGATCCTCTCTTTTTCCACAGAGAATATAGCAAAGGAAATGGAGAAGTGCTCCAATTCTGCAGAGGCATCAGAGAGAAATGTGTTATAAAAATGGACATAGCACGGCATTTTCTAATGGGACGGTTACTGGTGTTTATTGCACGCTTTGTCTTGAAATACTTTTATCTCCTTTGGCTTAGTCCTTATTCTGGCTTTGATATGTCCCTTCCCTGTTACTGCCTGACACTTATCACTAGCCATGTAGCCTCACAAGGGGTTTTGCCGGGCTCAGTTAAGGAGAAGGTTTACGGTGTTTACTTGACCTCAAAAAATCCCCAGAGTGGCTGGACTGTGAGTGTAGGGGAGGTTCCTCCTGGGGCCTTGGAGCCTGGTAAGGTGCCCTCCAAAATCGCTGAGCAGGAAAGGCCTCAGGCTGGCCCTTAGGGAATTCAAGCTACAACCCGCCCATTCTGTTTCTTCAGGCAGTGAATTTTTGCTTTGCTGGAGGGAGTCACTGTGAGGGTCTTGGGGGACAGCTGCAGGGGTGAGAAATATAAGTGCCCGGATGTACCAGTAGGGGGACCGCCCCCCGACACACACACCTCCTCCACTCTGTGGCCACCTGGGCCCTCGTTTTATCCAGAGAGCTCCAGGACCATTTATACAAAGCCTTGTAAACAAACATAGACTGGGGCGAGATGTCCCCCACTCCCAACCCCGAACAAATCAAAAATGCCCTCACTTGAGGCTTAGAGGGGTCTGTTTCCAAACTGAACGGGGTCTTCAGAAGCAACCACCTCTATAGACTTCGGAGTGAAAGAGTAAAGCCCTTCTAACCATACCAATGCTCTGAACAGTGTATACGTGAAATACTAAACCTTTTTTTAAATTATTTTTTTGCTAAATCTTGCTGTCTGGGTTTTATTAATTTCTTTATTTGAAAGAAAAAATAATGCTATCCAGAAGCAATAATCCCTCAGACTAGAAAATTGCCAGATGTGATTAAGGAGATTGGCCAGCTTCTAGGGATTTTCCGCTTGTGGTTTTTTCCTATTACGTAATAGTAAACAGATATTACTCTTAATTTAAAATGGTTTAGCTGATAATGATATCAACTAATGCAGGAAAATGATAGCATCAGGCACTTCTGTGTGAATTCAGATGGCTATGCCGGCTTGTCTTGCCGGTTACTTTCTTTTATGGGCTGGGAGGGAACCTGAAGTTGGATGCAACTTCTGCAATTTGCAGAGGCATATTTTTATTATAGAAAACTGACTGCTTATAGGAAGCCACAGTAACTTTCAATTCAGATGCAGTCAACCCAGTTTTCTAGCGACATTACTCGGACAATTCAGTCGATTATAAAAAGATGGCCCCTCATACCCACTTCTTGTCCAGAGGGAACCTATTAGCAGGCGCCTTACAAGTCTAAGTCCTCACACGTTGGCACCCACAGCTGCTTCCTATCATGTCTCCTAAAATATGGCAGTGCTGTAATTTAAGGTTAGTAATATTAACCTGATTTATTTACTCCAGCTATATGTGGCCATCAGGCAGCTTGCTTTTCTCTGAACATCTGTGGTGCTTATTGCTTATATAAAACCACAGAACTTTTCTTCCATTGTTGTTGTTGTCTCATTCCTTGGGAGGCTGAGGCAGGAGACAAGATATGAGTTTGAGGCCAGCCTGGGCTACATAGGGAGACCTTGCCTCAAAATATCTAGGAATGGTTGCAAGTGTCAGTAATCCCAACACTTAAAAAGCAGAGGAAGGAGGCTAGTTGTAAGTTCAAGGCCAGCCTGAGTGACATAGCAAGTTCTAGGCCAGCTTGGGCAATAGAGCGAGAACATGTCTCAAAAAAACCCAATACCAAAACACAAAATTTCCCAGAGGCTAGCATAGGGTTGTACAAATAAAATAGTCAATAACAATATGTAATTCTATTTTTGATTATTTTTGATGATAACTATATTTATATTTATGGATGTCAACATGCTTTGCTAAGGTCCTTTACCAAAGTAAGACATGTACTCTGCTACTACTTCCCTTAAACAAGAGTACCTATCTGGAGCAGGCACCTTGAGAAGACTCAGTGGCCTCTGCAATTCTCTGTCTTTCCATGACCTTAGGGTTTCTCAGCCCTTTCCTTTCCTGTTTGACTAGCAGCCCCCATGAACTCGTACCCTGGTCTGGACTCTCCGGGTCTAACTCCCTGTGTTTTCAGGCATAGTCCAGTGGGGGGCTGGTTATGGGGAAGATGAGCAGCGGGCAGCAGGCAGCACCCCAGCCCATTCCCAGGGCTGCCAATCCGTCCCCTCCACCACAGGATGTTGTGGGGATAACACACTGAACTTCCGGTCAGTGGTCAGTAGCTATACAGCCCCTTTCTTTTTCTCCCCACTAAGGCACCCACCTCACCCCACCAAGAGTTAAATAAAGCTTAGGAATTCACCAACGTGCCTTTCTTTTGAAATGGGAGTAAAAAATTTTTCTCATTCTTTGGTTATTTTCCCTCATGACTGTGCAGCTGACTGGGATCTTAGGCAGCCAACCCTCACCACAGAGGATCTAACTGCCTTATTGCTAAGCCGGAAAAGATAGAAATTCAAAGTCTGAAGAAGTATGGTTTCTACTGAATGCACATTGATTTTTGTACCATGATAAAACACCACCACCACCACCAAAAAGAAGAAGGAGGAGGAGGTGGAGGAGGAGGAGATGGAGGAGGAGGAGAAAGCAGAAAAGAAAGAAGAAAGAAAGGAAGAGAGAAAGAAAGAAAGAATTACTTCTGGTACTACCTCTAAGGGACAATGTTAATTTGCTTTTGGAACTGGAAAGTAAGACTCAAGGAAAATAGAGACACTGGGCTGACACATGGGAAAGGACCTGGCCAGGCTGGCCACAGTAACCCACTAGCTTTAGAAGCTTTCTCTCCTGTTGCCCCGAAGAAATCCCTTTTCCAGGATTTTTAACTTTCCTCTCTCCCAAGGCTAACATCTCTTAGCACATTAAACACATTGTTCTTGCAATAACCCTAAAAGCTAGCAAACTAACTAAAAACAGTCCTTTTACACCCACAAACTCTGCCATGTTCCAGCACCCCCTTTCCTCACCACCCCAGCTCTTTCCCTTCTTAGCCAAGCTTCATGAAAAAACAAGCTTCATTTCTTCACCTCACATTCTCTCCTCAGCCCATTGCAATTTATGGATAGCCAGGTGTGGTGGCACATGCCTGTAATCCCAGCAACTAGGGAGGCAAGGCAGGAGGATTACATATTCAAGGCCAGAGGCAGCCTGCATAACTTACTGAGACCCTGACTCAGGATAACAGAAATAGTGAAAAAAGTGTTTGGAGGTGCAGCTCCATGGTAGAGCACTTGCAAAGTATGTGTGAGGTCCTGGGTTCAACTCAGTGCAATAATAATAATAATGGATCACTTAATATGTGCTGGACTAAAGTGAAAAACGTGACAAAAAGAGTCAGTCTATTTGAACAAGTTTTCACCAAGCTGCTGATAAACCTCACTGCCAAATTTGAAGGACGCTTCTCCATGCTTGCTGCATTTGCAGGTGCAGATGCAGCTCAGTTCACAGCAGGATTACCTCTCCACTAACCTGTTGTAAGTTCAAAGTAAGATATGTCAAAATGCATTGGATGCAGCTAATCTGCAGAGCATCAGAATTTAGGAACACAGTCCACTGTAGTGTACTGGTCATTTTCCTCATGATCATGTGGGTGCCTGGAGATTTTGGCAGCTGGGCATCACAAGAAAGGATCTCACAGCATATTGCTCGCCCAGGAAAAGATCAAATATCAAATATGGACTTTACTAAATGCATGCTGATTTTGTACCACAGCACAGTTAAAAAAAAAAAAATCCTAAGCTAACCATCCTAAATCAGGACCATCTGTACTCTGCAGCATTGAAAGGTCTCACTAAAGGTCAACAACTATCTGCCTGGTATTATGCAGTGGGGACATGAAGAAATGTAATGTTGACCTTTGAGGGAGGATGCTTACATTTCAAAGGGGACTGGCATATAAGCCTGTGGTTTTTTTATCACGTTGTTCTGAGTTGCCTGTGAGTCAGTGTCCAACTCATAGTGACCCTATGTACAACAGGCGTAACATTATTGTCAGTGGTTTTCTGCTTTTTATAGGGTTTTCAATGGCGGATTGATTTTTGGGGGTGGGTTGTCAGGTCCTTCTCCCAAGCCTACTGTATCTGGTGTTCCCAGGCAGTCTCCTCTCCAAGTACTAACCAAGCTCGACCCTGCTTAGCTTCTGAGATCTGACAGGATGAGATACCACAGTGGTAATGTTGCAGTCCTTTCTTATCACATAGTAAGTGTCTAATGTAGCAAACAATTAAAAGCATGGGCTCTAGAACAATTGAGTTTGGCTGGAAAGCCCAGAAATACCACCTGAGTAACTGAGACCTCCCTAAAACTCAGTTTCTATCTTTATAAAATGTAGATAATTAATTATATCTACTTCATGGGGTTTTGTGAGGATCAAATGAAATAATCAAGTAAGTAAGCCCAGGGCTTGGCACTGGAGAACACATGGTAAATATTTGCTATTATAGTTATGGCTCCAGTCAAGGAGAGTTTTATACTAAATGCCATGGCAGGAAAGATGAAGAATGTTTGGCCCAGGTGAGAGAAATCACAGAGGGCTTCCTGAAGGATGTGATAGTTAAAGTGAATCCTGAAGGTTAAGCAAAAGGAAGCCAGGTGAAGAAAAAGTGGAAAGATATTTCCGATAGAGGGGATGGCAAAAGCCAAAATACAGAGGCAGGAATCTACATGGGATGTTTAGAAAATAATCCAAAAAAGGGGGCAAAATAAATAATTTTTAAAAAGAAGAGATAAAATATAAAAATAGAAAGCTGGAGTCCTAGGGCAATGAGGTGCCCCTGAAGTACTGTCAGCAGGAAAATAGAGTGATCAGATGCCTTTCAACACACTATAAAGGATAGTTTTAGAAAGAATGCAAGGAGCTAGGTGAGTCTGAAATGGATTAGAAAAGAAATGATAAAGGCCAAACCAGGAGAGTAGCACTGGGAATGGAGATGAAGGTGAGTCATCAAGTCTATCATTTAGCTCTTAAGGCTGCCTCCTTTGCTCCACCCACATATCCCCGTTGTATTATCTTTCTTCTGGATTACAAAAGCCATCTTCTAAATGGCTTGTCTTTTTTATCTATTCTTCTCACTGAAACCACAGCATCTTTCCAAATGCAAAAGTTGATCTTGTCACTACCCAGTGCCAGTAGCAGTAGCTTTCAAACCTGTTTCATCAGGACTGATATTCTGTAAGAAAGTCCTGTGCAGATATAACTGAAATAATTGGTTCTTCCTGCCCCCCCAAAAAAGAAAAGAAAACAAAATGAAAAGAAAAAGGAAAAAGAAAAGGAAAGAAAAAATAAACTTATCTTTTTTACATGAATGCATTGACATTTTCTACTCTATTTTTCTAACACGCTGGTTGCAATCTATTGAATTGATTTCACAACCCACTAACAAGTGTCATACAACTGAAGAACAGCCATGTAAATAGTCAAATCTTGATATTTTGGTCTGGAATACCAAGCTCTCTATGACCTAGATTCTTAACTTCTGTTATTCCTCAAAGCACCCAGACCCTCCCCCATGTCATTTGATCTCCCATTCTTGTGCATTCTTCTCTGTATACACTCTTCCCTCTGACCTACTTGTCCACCTGCTCAGTCACACACTGAAGATAGTTTTCCATGGTCTAGCTTCTCACCATCCTTTGACCCATTCCAGTGGTTATTTGTTTAAATGAAAACCCACATTCATTTTGCTTGACTTGTCTGTTTCCTCTATTAGAACATGAGTTTCATGAGAACGGAGACAGTGTTGTCTCTCCTATGCTCATTAATGAGACATTTAAAAAGTTGCTTCGGGGTGGTCCCTCTTCCTAGCCTATTCCCACCCCATTTCCTGTCTACCTTCATTTTGACTTGATGCTCACCAGGAGACTCATCGTCAGACAGAAGCTTAGCTCAGCTCCCAACATAGGAGGTGATAAAAGCAATCCTTGTTGATTGGTTTAATGCTAGGTACTATTCAAGGCACAGAAAATAAATTAATCAAAGAGGTAATTCTGTCTTCCATGAAGTCAGAGTCTTACAGGGGAGATCAACAACATCTGTAAAAGTGTTAAAGCAGCATGACTTCATCTTGGTGAACAAGCAGGACCAGGCTAAGGAGAGGTGAGATGCAATGTTTGGATTGAGAGAGCTGCGTGGTTAAAGGCATGCTTGTGGGCCAGCCTTGGAGGTGAACATGAGCCAAAGAAAGTCAGACAGCAACAGGACTTGAGCACTTGACTAATGCACTGTTATCCTAAGCTCACTGTAGAGAGATTTGCTCAGATTTGCCACACTCTGGTCGAATTAGAGCAGCTGCAGGTGAAGAGCAGCCTTGCTGTTAGGTGCCCCTGAGTCCTGTTCAACTCATAGGGACCCTCATAGGGTTTTCAATGGCTGATTGTTTTTCTGGATTGCCTCGGGAGTGGATTGCCACATCCTTCTTCCATTTTTGCGATGCTGAGAATCGAACCTGGGGCCTCAGAGACTGCAGAGTGGTGCTCTATCAACTGAGCTAAATCCCAGCCCCAAAGAGCAGCCTAGAGCAGCCTAGAGCATGGGGAAAAGCACTGTTGACAAAAGGTGCCTCCCAAAGGCCCATCTCCTCCATGTATCTTCAAACCTGAGTATGCTAGAGGAGCTTGAAAAAATGCAGGCTCAGGCTCTGAGTGTATCAAAAGGGTAGGGTGCCTGCCTAGCATGCTGGAGGCCTTGGACCCAATCTCCAGCACCAAAAGAAAAAAAAAAAAAAACAACAACAAAGAACCCTTAGAAAAAAACTGCAGCCTCACCAGTGGCTTTTAACATTTTTAAAATTTTGGGCTGGGGATGTAGCTCAGCAGTAGAGGGCCTGCCTAGCATGCCTAAGGTCCTAGGTTCAATCCTCTGTGCCACTAATAAATAAATAATTTTATTTTTAAACTCTGTGTGACGTGGATGAAAAGCAGGAAAGGCTAAGGGGAGCATGAGTATGGCTGAGTATTGAGTCACTGGCAGAGTGGGAGTGCGCAATGAGACAGATATTCCTGTGAAGACCATGGAGTGGAAATGCCATTCTGCACCCCCAGCTGGAGCTATACAGTTGTGTCCATCAGAGACTTTCTCCTCCTTTCTTCCATTCTCCACCCTCCCCAAATCTAAACTAGCATCTTATAGGTATTACCTTCTACAATAATCTGGTAATAGTATGAATTAAGTAGATTTTCATGGGAAAGGATAGCGTCAAGCATGGAACACAAAGGATTACTGAGCAACAAGTATAATATTACCTGTGTTAGGCAGAAGTTAAGCAGTCAGATTACAAGTGATTTAGATTTCTTTACAATTTACTGAACAACAAAAAAATCTGAAATATAAAAAATGATTTTCTACTAAAGGCCAAGTATGATAGCACATACCTATAATTCCAGCACTCTGGAGGCAGAGGCAGGACGATCACAAGTTCAACACTTCTCTCAAAATATTTTTTTCCATGCATGTAATTGTTCTAACAACATAAAAACAAAGACCACTACAGGAAAAGTTTCTATCTTAAACAGAACTGGAACCCAAGGACATGTAGAAAAATATTACCAAGTAAAAGTTAGAGAGGACTTAGATGGGGGGGGGGTAAGCATAGGGGAGGGTAAAGGGTAACCTATATGAATAATGTTCATCAAAATGCATATATGGAATGTCACAATGAAAAGCATGTCAGAATGAATCACATTAAGGTGTACATTAAAAATTTCCAATAAAAATATTTTTTCTGTATAAATGAGTGATACACTGGTAAGATTAAGAAAATTGGATTCTAGTTCTAGCTTTGCAACTACACTGAGCAAATACTTTGTGCATTTGAATTTCAATGCTGTTATCTGTAAAATGAAGGTCATGGAACTGGTAATCCTTGCAGATCCTTCTGGGCCATGTCACAAATTCAAAGCTATTTATTCACTGGAGTTTTGCTCATATGGTTTGGATCTCCCTACTTCTATGATGCACAGTGCTCAGCCCAGGTTTGTTGAATGAATGCATGATCAAAGAACATTTGCTTTCCCCAGTACAATTTCTCCATGTTTGGCATTCTAATCACATTCATTCTTAACTCTATTTCTCCCATTAAATAAACTGAAAAAAAAAAAAAAAGGAAAGAAAGAAATCCATAGGCCTTTAAAAATAATCTTAGGGTCTTAAGGGCAGTTGTTAGAAAAGCTATTTAAATTGCAAAGATAAAGACTCTGTGAAAGGCTCATTTCTCAAATTGTGTACATTACTTAATAAAATTGAAAGTGGTAAATGAAAGGAGAGATGATTAACATCCAAACAGAGGGCTTATCACCACTCTGATATTTCTGCTCATTTGTGGCTCCATCTTTTCCAAAGCTGCACAGCACACTGTTTCAATTTTATACAAAAAGAGCCTTCCTCCAAATTATGCTTGTGCTGCATTTGTAATGGTTTCTATTTCTGTGTTCTATTTTTTCCCTCACTTCATGTTTTATAAATGAGGAAAATGGTAAGATTTAATTGTTCCCTAAAAACAAGAAGAGAGTTAAAGCTAAAAAAAAAAAAAAAAATTGATACTTACTGAGTACCTACTCTGTCCAAGAATTGTGCTTAGTTCTGAAATACGGAAGATAGGAGAATGGATTGAGAATGGCTTGCAAATGTTCAAGGATCCTATGGAAATTTCTAAAGCTGGAAAATGCACAGTGACCTCAGGGTAACTGAGACAGAGCAAAATGACTGTTAACATGAATCTGTGTAAATGGAGAAAAAAATACTTTTCAAGACAGATGCATTTAAATAATCATAATAATTACAGAGCCAAAGGGTCAAAATCAAAGAAAGATCCCTGCGATGTTATCCCTGGTGATCCCGTCCTTTCCAGATATGGGCCATGTTGCCAGCCTATATCAACACTGCCTGCAGCCATAGCCCTGTGGCATCAGATCCTATCAGATCTGGGACGCTAAGCAGGCTTGGGCCTGGTTAGTACTTGGATGGGAGGCTGCCTGGGAACACCAGGTGTTGTAGGCTTGGGAGAAAGACCCGGCAACCCACTCCCAAAAATCAATCCACCATGGAAAATCCTATGAATAGCAGAGAAGCACTGACAATAGTGTTTCACCTGTTGTACGTAGGGTCGCTATGAGTTGGATACCGACTCGATGGCACCTAACAACAACAACAACATATCTACACCAGTAGAAGAATGTGGCAATCCACTCCTGAGGCAATCCCGAAAAAACCAGCCATAGAAAACCCTGTGAGGGTTGTTATGAGTCGGACAGGACTGGATGGCTCCTAACAACAACAATAACAACAACATATCAACATCAGGCAGTATGAGCTGACTTCTTAAGAGAAAAGAAAGAAAGAAAAAAAGAAAGAAAGAAAGAAAGAAAGAAAGAAAGAAAAAGAAAGAAGAAAGAAAGCAAGTAGGCATATAATTCATAAATATGCATTTAATAAGTTATATTTATACAACCCTCATTAAACCTTAAAAGGAAACAGAAAAGCTTTTGGCTTTATTTGGAGAAGTTCATATAGGAAGTTTTCAGGGCAAGGTGACTTGTAGGAACTGCTGATCATTGTGCTTCTTGCCAATCTTTTACTATAAAACCACCATTTAAAATGAATCAGGTATTGAGCCTATGTACAAATGCGAAGTCAGCACATGTACAGTAAGCACTATATTGCAATCTGGTAAGAAAAGTATAAACACTTGCTTACTTTGCTGAGCAAGGCTAGTGTTGGGAATACTCATTATTTTTGTCATCCTGTCTCCTTTTGTCCCTTTTCAGCGGCAAAAGCAGCATCACTCCCACCACCTCCACTTTCTCACTTGGGAGCTGTTCGCCTTAAATATTATGATTTTAGAGGCCTGACCAAGGACTGTATTTTGGATGCCTGACCATAGGGCTAAATATGTGATTCAGGAACACACAGTTACACAGTTCCATGACTCTGGCTGTGGCAATTGGTCCAAGTGTTGGCATTTGACCTAAACAGATCCAATCAAATCCTTCTTTGTGAAAAGAGTCCTCTTCTTCCTTTTCAATTGTAAGCTCTGAGGATGTTCCTTGAGGAAATACCAGGAGGCACATCTCTTGTTAAGTACAAAAACTTGAGATAGCACACCTAGTGAGAAGCAGTTTGCAACCATACCACCCTGGCATCCGATTCCATCTGATCTCGAAGGTAAGCAGGGTCAGCCTGGTCATTCTTTGTATGGGAGACCGCCTGGGAACACCAGGTGCTGCAGGCTAGGGAGAAGGACCGGGAAGCCCCCTCCTGAAACAATCAGCCCTTGAAAACCCTATGGATAACAGAGAAGCACTGACAATAGTGCTGGACATGGCAGAGTGTCTCGGAGTGTTTCATTCTGTTGTACACAGGGTTGCTATGAGCTGGACCAGACTCCATGTCATCTAACAACAACAACAACAACAACAACAACAACAACAACAACAACAGCAACAATGAGAAGCAGAAGTGAGTGTGCATTTTATTTTATTTTATTTTATTATTATTTTGTTGTTGTTCTGGGATGCTGAACCCAGGGCCTTCCACATTCTTTGTAAGCATTCTACCACTGAGCTGCAGCCCCAGCCCATTTTTTAGTTAGTTACATTATTTATTTATTTATTTATTGAGATGGGGTCTCATTAAGTTGTACAGGCCGTCTCTACCTTGAACTCATGATCCTCCTGCCTCCTCCTCCTGAGTCTCTGGGATTACAGACACGTGTCACCATGCCTGGCTAAGAGTGCGCATTTTAAAATGTGGACCATCATGTAAGTAGACATAAGGATGAAATTACATGGGGAGAAAAGTTGTCTTTAGGTTGGCATAATCGTTGAAAATATTTCACAAGATAAATAGTAAGGGCACACAACATAGACATTAGCTATAGGAACCAGGTGGGGATTTTTAGGGGTCTTACTATGCCAGACTTGATTCTTTTGCTTGCTGGATTGTGGAGAGTTCTTGAAGAGTCCTCTGGGATAGTCAGGGACAGCTGGGTTTGATGGCAGCATGTCTGTAGAAGGCTCAGGGAAGTGGCTATTTGCTAACCATTTTAGAAATATTTCAGTATTTCAAAACTAGTGTGGCTTACCAGTCAATATCAACTAAACATTAGCCCTGGTTTGAGAAACACAAGGTGAAATTAGGGCTACTCTTTGTGGAAATGCCAGTGTTGTGGGATATAGATTGTACATGGCAAGGAAAACTGTCAAATTACTGGAGTTCAAATTGTTTGTACAGTTCTGGATCTTGTAACCTTGAATTACATCCTTAATTGACCATGACCATTTCTTTTCTATAATCCAGCTGTCCCTGAGCATTCCACTAAGTACCAAAAGATAACAAAGGATTTCTAAAAAATCATTTGTTGCCAGGTGTGGTGGTGCACCATGCCTGTAATCCCAGGGACTCTGGAGGAAGAGGCAGGGGGATCGTAAGTTCAAGACCAGAGGCAGTCTGCATAATTTAGAGAGACCTTGTCTCAAAAAGTAAGAAAATGGGCTGGGAGTGCAGTCCTGGGTTCAACCCCCAGTACCAAAATACAAAAACAAAAACAAACAAACAAAAAAACCCATTTCTCTGTGCCCAGAGTTAAATAAAATAAGCATTTAAATTTTAGAAAGAAATATACAGCAAGTGTTCTGAAAATAAGGGAAATTATTTTAACTAATGAAAAAATAAGGAAGAATATTCTGAAATAAAGTTTGAGTGGATGGAATATGGAATAAAGTTTGAGTGGATGTTTATAGATATTTTGGCTCACAAAGCCTCTAATCCAGAACAACAACAACAACAACAACAACAACAAAGTATTTATGAAAACTAGAGATTTGAAATTCAGACATGTTTACAATAAACTATTAAAGAAATGCTATTGATCAAATGAAGGACTATGATAGGCAGATGACTGACTCAGAAGTACATTCTCTCTTCTCAGTCCCATGCGGATTGGTTTTTGGAAACTCAAGAATTACAGATTAAGTGGTGATTAAATACCATCACGGCAGGCTTCTTACTCCCTTCCTTTGTCTCTTTCCAATACACTCCATACTCTGCTGCCACATCGATCTTCTCCAAAACAGAGTTGATCGAGTTGATTTATTATATCCCTACTTGGTACTTTGAACGATTCTTCTTGGTTTACTGAATAAGGTCCTAATTGTTTTGTTTAGAATTTTATGTGGCCTCTATCTATGCTCTGGCACTAGCATTTATTTATAATCCTATTCTCCACCACTTGCCTACCTTGGCACCAAATACCAATCTACGAGATGATTTGATTTTTTTCCTAACAAATCATACTTTCTGGGTTTTGAGCCTCTGGCTGCTCATGTCTTCCTGTCCAAAAGGATGTCCTTTATTTCTTACCTCCTCTCAGGTTTGCTAGGCCAAATTTCACCCCAACTTGAAAACTTGAGCCTAAAAACACCTTAAAAAAATGATTATATTACAACTCCATCAAGTACTTCCTCCTTGGAATCCCCCACTTCCACTTTGTATTCCTTGTATGAATCTATCATGTTGCATAGCACCATAGTTCCTGCAATCTTGGATGATTCCAGCAGTAATTATTTTCATGGATGATACCACAAGGTATGTTCACTTCTCAGGATTATGCAACACATAGAAGAATATTTTTTCCCATAATGTCATGCTACGACAGTTAAGATAAAGAAAACTCATAACCCATGTAAAATAGGAAGAGTTCATTCATACCCTAACAATTCCCTTAAGGCTTTAGTCTGTAAAATTATTTTCTTTGTTGCTACTACTACATGTACCTTTTTCTAAAAGGGCGTATGAGACTTCAGTGGCTGAAGTTAGAATTCCAGCGTGTCCTTTGTCAACGATTTCCAGATCATTTATTTGACGTTGGACTTTGTTTGACTTGGGTAACTGCCAGTGACTCACTTATAATTTCATCTCCAAGTGCTTCTCACTTTCCCTCCCATCCTTTGACGTTAGTTTTGCTTCTCTGATTATATCAGCTTTTAATGTTTTCCCTTACTACCTTCTGAAAAGTCACTGACTTGGTTATAGTTGTTACCTGCCTGATCATTTTTGTTGGAAGACGTGCAAAGACCAGCATGAGAATATTTGCAGTCAGACCCTTCTGTGGCTGGGGGTAGGAACCCTTGGCCCATTTCATTAGCAATCCTCAGCTTTTCATCATTTTCCTCCCTTGGATTGAATTTCTTCCTGTCACATTCAATCTTGCAAGTGGTCTGTCTCAGTGGAAAGGTGTATTTACCTGGTACTTCCTACTATTATGTTTTTGACTGTACTTTATTCTTGACAGTTTTGAGAACACACAGAACTTTCTAAGCATTTCTTGGATAAAATAGACAAGGAATTGGATTATGGTAATCTACCTTCTTAATTTGTGTCTCTTGTTAGGTTGTTGTTGTTAGGTGCCGTCGAGTCAGTATCTGACTCATAGCGACCCTCAAAGGGTTTTCAATGGCTGACTGTTTCGGGATTGCCTTGGGAGTGGATTGCCAGGCCCTTCTCCCATTTTTGCGGTGCTGGGAATTGAACTTGGGACCTCAGAGACTGCAGCGCAGTGCTCTACCAATTGAGCTAAATCCCAGCCCCTTGTGTCTCTTACTGGATTGAAAATTCTTTATGGATAAAAACTTCACTTTGGAGATCTTCACATTGCTTGTAAACCTAAGCACAATGTCTTGTGTGGACCAAGTTCAACAAATCTTTGTTGCAGTAATTGCTAAGTGCATTCCTGTCCCTCCCAGGGTCTGAATGAAGTAGCAGGTCCAATCTTTGGAAACTTCACACTCTTATTTTCTGTTCTGGCATCCTTGAATCCAGATCATAACTAAATTTTTAAGGTCCTATTTCAACTTGCTTATCTACCTATCTTTTCAAAGCTCTTAGTTCTTTTCCACTTTGGATATTTATCTCAGTATCTTAGTCCTGTTAGAAGATCTGGTTTCAAGTGTTGTTTTTACCACTTATTAAATATGTTACTTTGAGCAACTAACTTAACCTCTAAGCCAGCTTCCTCATCCACTGAGAGCATATCTATGTTAAGAAGAGGTAAGGATTGGAAGGTGAGTACAAGAAGGCATGTGAGCCTTCTGCAAGTATGTAAAATGAACATACATGTATAAGGGATAATTAACTTTGTAATTATTCACAGTTAGGTCTCCGATGATAAAGTTGACTAACTGAAGAGATAAGTTTTTAATCACTAGAGTTACTACAGAGAAAGTTGTGGGCACTTGGCAAGTGTGGAGCTGAGGGAAATCAAGAATTTTATGATCTTGCTCAATGCTGATATGTTATAAACCTGTGGATAACTTGGATGAGGAGAAGTTGCTCAGATACTAATGAAGTTTAACCATATACTTGACCTTGTTTATGCTTGAGCCATGATAAATCAACTCGTAATTCTTTCCTTTGTAATTGTGGAAGGAGAAAGATGAGCAGTTCAGGAGAAAAATCTTAGAGATTTTGGTTCACTCTAAGCCTTATAGGAAATGTCTAATCCACATTGTGGGCTGGGATTTAGCTCAGTTGGTAGAGCACTGCGCTGCAGTCTCTGAGGTCCTGAGTTCAATTCCCAGCACCGCAAAAATGGGAGAAAGACCTGGCAGTCCACTCCCAAGGCAATCCCGAAAACAGCCACTGAAAACCCTATGAGGGTCGCTATGATTCAGATATCAAGTCCACGGCACCTAACAACAACAACAACAATCCACATTGTAGACTACTTGGATTAGGTTAGATCAACGGAAGCCCTGACAATGGGGCAAAGGGAGGTGATACTGCATTCTGTTAAACCAAATCTAGAGTACTGGCTCTAGACATGTTCTGATTTTAGTAGGGCTTTTGACAAACTAGGAAACATCTAAGTAAAAATAGAATGGAGAAGGAGATTGTGGTGGTTAATATGTGTCAAATTTACTAGATTATTTAAACACTAATCTGTGCATTGCTGCGAAGGTATTTGTAGGTGGGGTTAATATCCATAATAGCTTTGATATCCCAGCTGGTCCTCATTCAAATGGCTGAAAACCCTTACGAGCAAAACTGAAGTTTCCTTGACAAAGAATTCTGCCTTAAAACTGTAGCATCATTCTTCTGGCCTGTCCTAACATTTCAGACCTGCTATCCCCACAACGCCTGTCAGCTTTTCAAGCCGTGGAATCTCGCATGTTGCTGGGACGCTGAAAGTTTTGCCACTGGTATCTCAGATACCAGCAGGACAACCCACGGCAGACTTTTAGCTTTCAGCTGAGTTTCCAGATTAAGACAGACTAGGGAGAAGGACCTGGCAGCCTACTATTGAAGTAATTAGGCATTGAAAACCCTATGAATAGCAGAGAAGCACTGTCAAATATAGTGCTGGAAAATGAGCCCTCAAGCTGGAAGATATTCAAGAAATGACTGGGGAAGAATTGCCTCCTTGAAGTAGAATTCATCTTAATGACTAGAATAAAGTCCCTGGGACCTCTTTTTGCTGATGTGGCACCATTCAAAATGAGAAAAAACACTGTGGCTGCAACAACGGGCTCAAACATAAAAAGATCTGTACATGGCACAGTGATGGATAGTGTTTTGTTCTGCTGTACATAGAGTCACTATGAGTCAGCCATGACTCAACAGCACCGACCAGTTCCCACAATGGCATGACCAAATTCATTCTCTTCATAACTAACTCCTAATAGTTCTGTTTCTCTGGATAATCTCAATTGATACAGAGATCAAACAAGAAAGATGAAGATAAAAACTCAGAAAGACCAGGACTAGTTTTCCAGGATTTGAATAGCCATGCTGTGAAAGATGATCCAATGGGCAGAGGTAGCAGGAAAGCCAGTGTAGGCTTCCCAAATACAGAAAGCTGAACGGGCCTTTCTTTTAAAGAAGGCAACTGCCCTATAGTGGAAACATCAAAGAGGAAGGCTGACCAATCCTTTTCTCTCTGAAGTGTCAAAATCATGCATTTATTGGTTCTAGGCATTAAATGAGTCTCTTTCTTATAGATCTTTTATAGCTCTTTGGAATTTTATATGCTCTCATAATCCCTTTTCCCAGAACTTTGCTGTGGCTCATATAAATATAATATAAAATATAATATAAAAGTATGATCCATGAGTCATTGAATAAAGTTAGAAGATCTTGGATGCATTTGCATCGTGTAAAGCTGCTCACATGGTTCTCATTCTGCAGAAGATAAAGCCATTGCTTTTCTGAAGTCACCCAGCCATTCTGTAACAGATGAGGACTTCCATAAGGTTAGCAAGTTTCCAAACTGTCAGCCAATGTTTTCTTACCAAACTGGGCAGCATCTCTCAGCCAAATGCCTTTAGCCGTGTATAATTTCCACAAATTTTCCTATAGGATTATAATCAGCAAAGCAAATTCTATGCTAGATAAGCATAGAATTGAGCACTGGATTTTTTTAAAGGCTATCTTTGAAATGCACAAATTACATTATTATATTATAGTGCCTAGCACTACTCTGTGAATCTCTCAAAACTATTGAGTGAATCATATGAAATCTTAAGAAAATAACTTCAAAGCTGAGAGGTGACTTAGATATCAGCCAACTAAAGCTGTATACAGTGTCTCACACTTGTAATCCCAGCAACTCGAGAGGCAGAGACAGGAGGATCGCAGATTCAAGGCAGCCTGAGTAACTTAGTGAGACCCTGCCTGAAGACCAAAAATATTTATAAAGGGGGAAGCTGGGTGTTCAGCTCAGCATTAGAGCGCTTGCAAAGTTTGCGAGAGGCTCTGGGTTCCAATTCCCACACTGGAAAAACAAAAAATGAAAAAGAAAAAGAAAGAAAGAAATCAGCCAACTCTTCCTATGGAATATATATTTTAAGTGTGTCCATGCACCGTGCCCTGCATGTCAACCTACAAGTACATGCTCATGACAGGCTTCTCCCTTGAATTTTACCTTCTGCAGTGTACATTTCCTAGGAATGCTTGCTATAATTATTTTTTCTACTCTTCAGCAATTCTGGCTGAAATATGGAGCCAATATAAAACATAATTACAATATAATAATAATTCCTTGCCACTGGAGATGAATATAATGGATTTCCTCATTTGAAAGGAGACACCTTTAAACTCTAATCATTAGCACTTGAATAGAAATTATGCACGTTTTAACTCCCTATGTGTCGTTGCCTTGAAGGATATTGTGTGTGTTCTGGTACTGGTTAACATAATTTTGTTCCTACTCTCTTTTATTTCATTAAATTATATATAATTATTTTAACTTAGTAAGATGTAGACTTTGAAATATTTTAAAAGTGAATGTCTAAAAAAGGAAAGGTATTAGTATCAACCTGAAGAAAAATAACAAAGCTTAGATTTGAATGTATTGTCACTATTTCCCAGCTTTTAATGTCTCCATGTTGCTTTTAGTTATTTGTTCTTCTACATTTTCTTGAAAATGAAGACATTTTCAACTAACTTTTAAATTTTTTCAGAGATGTCATGTGATTATGTAGCTAGATAGATATTAACAGGTCATGAGGGGAAAAGGGGATTAAATATGGCTTCTGCTTTTAGCCACGACCAGGGGTCAGACGTCTCAGGACATTAGAAGGATAATCTTTGGAAAAATGAGTAGGCGTTATTTTAATGGGCTGGGATTTAGCTCAGTTGGTAGAGCTCTGTCTCTGCAGTCTCTGAGGTCCCAAGTTCGATTCCCAGCACCACAAAAATGGGAGAAGGGCCTGGCAATCCACTCCCAAGGCAATCCCGAAACAGTCTGCCATTGAAAACCCTATGAGGGTCGCTATCCGGACTCGATAGCACCTAACAACAACGACATACCCTCAAAGGGATTAGTGTCTGCTTGAGTCCCCAGGTTATGAACCATTCCTGGTATCCACCTATAATGGCTCATTCTTTTGAAATATGCCAAACAAGTCCATTAAGCCATTTTACAAAACAAAGATCCCAGGCTCCATCCACCCTAAACCACAAAAGATTACTAAATAACAGGAGGCTTTCCCCTGAGAAGGAGAGGGTGGAGCTTGAGTGCGGTTCCCAGGACTTACCTTACAGTGGGCTGGCCACTGATTTACTTTGCTTTTCAACAAAACTTGAGAGAGACTGCATGCCTGACCCTTGGGGTAGCCACTTTGTCTATCCAAGATCCTTTGTCTTCTAAAAAGCTTGCTTAACTTTTCTTCTGCTCTATCTTTTCCTTCATCAGGGGAATGTTCTAATCTTAGATTGTTTCACCCGAAATTCCAAGGTTTCTCCAGGCTTAGCCAAGCTCCTCCAGGTGCCTTAGATTCCTGATAAGACCCCAGGTACAAGGTGCGTCTCTCCTAGAGACACAAAAATATTCTCTTAGACTTGTTCTCAGCAATAGCCCTTCACCATGGCCCATCTTCACTTCATGAAGGCAAACTATCTCTCACAATAAACCTTGTCTATGTTGTTTTGAGGTGAGGTCTGTTATTGTTGTTAAGTGCCATCAAGTCAGTGTCCAACTCATAGCGACCCTGTGTGTAACAGCCGAAACACTATTGTCAGTGCTTCTCTGCTATTCACAGGGTTTTCAGTGGCAGATTGACTTTAGGGAGTGGGTTGCTGGGTCCTTTTCCCAAGCCTACAGCACCTGGTGTTCCCAGGCAGTCTCCCATCCACGTAGTAACCAGGCCAGACCCTGCTTAGCTTCTGAGAGGGATCAGAGGCCACAGTCCTATGGCTGCAGGTGAGGTGTGGTCTAGTTGTTTACAAATAATAGCAACGCTGTGGACAACACAGGGAGACACTACCAGACACCATGCCATGCCCGACACTATTGTCAGTGCTATTCATAAGGGTTTTCTATGGCTGATTGTTTCAGGAGTGGGCTGCTGGGTCTTTCCCCCACCTTACAGCTCCTGGTATTCCCAGGTGGTCTCCCATCCAAGAACTGACCGTCTGACCCTGTTTAACTTCAGAGATCAGATGGGATCAGATGCCAGGGTGGTATGGCTGTGGACAAACCTTGTCTATATCCTATACTATATTCTTTGTGTCACTTCTGAATTGTTTCAGTGAGCACAAGGACCTAGGTTATCACTGCAGCTCTCTGGTAATGCCAGTAACACCCAGACCCACTTAGTTTCTTCCTTTCTCCCCCTCTTTCTTTCTTTCTTTCTTTCTTTCTTTCTTTCTTTCTTTCATTTTCTTTTCCTTCCTTCCTTCTTTCCTTCCTTCCTTCCTTCCTTCCTCCTTCCTTCCTTTCTTTTTCTCTTTCTCTCTTTTCTTCTTTTTTGCAATACTGGGAGTCAAAGCCAGGGCCTTGAAGATGCTAGGCAAGTGCCCCATCACTGAGCTACACCCCCAGCCCTTTTTCATTTTTTCATTTTGAGGAATAGTCCCATTAAGTTGGTCAGGCTATCTCTGGTTGTGAACCTGTGATCCTCCTGCCTTAGGCTCCTAAGCAGCTGGGATTACAGGGGTGTGCCACTGCACCTGGTTGTTTTTAGTTCTTAGCTAAAAGATAAGTTGGAATTTGAAGTTATTCTAAAACTCAACTTTAATTTTCTAGTTTGCCTAGGTTTTCAGATCTTATTTCAGAATCTTGCATATAATAGCCTGCTAAAGAAAGCAATGTCTTAGGACATTGATTAAATAACCAGTTCAGGTTGCAGCATACAAATAGGCAAACATTAAAATATGAATAATTTTTTATGATATATCAAAGTCAATTTTTATAGAATTTCTTGGGTTTCTCTGAAAGACTAGGAGATTTCTAAGAAAAAGAAATGATGGTTTTTCTTCTCAACCAGTCAGAAGTTAATTTGAAATAGGTCCCCTAGGCTGCTCCTGGATAAATAAACAAGGTGGTCAAGGTGTCCTGGACAACAGTGCAGTTGGTAACTAGACCTGGGGTGGCCCAATACCTGAGGCAGAGTCAAGAGTGCCAGTGGAGGCTCCAGCCAGGCTGCCCACCTACCAGGGCTTTTCTGTCTCCCCAAACCTGTCTCCAGACAGTGCCCATGGTCAGCCTTACTGGTCGGGCCCTGGAACTAGGCTTGTAACTGTTAGTGCATGAAATGCCAGGAGGGCAACTGGGGACATGGCCTGTGGGGGTGTGGTCTGTAGTGGCACAGCCCTCTGGTAGGTTTGGCCCTGGGGTCCTTACACTCTGGTGTATAAAGCTGATGGACATGTCCCCAAGGTGACAAGGCCAAAGGAGGAAGAATTACATAAGTGGGGTCTAGAGGGCCTCCTATTGCTCTGGTCCTAAACACAGGACCACTGACAGAGCTCTCTACCATGTCATAGACCTGCTCCAGTCTTCTCAAGTTTCCACTGGGCCAAGGGTTCCCAAACTTTAGCCTTCCTGGGGAGTCTAGTGGCTAGGAAGAAAACCAAACCAAACCAACTGAAGCCTGCTTCAGAATTACATGGAAAGCTGCCTAAAATACATATTGCTAGACCCCATCTCCAGGAGGTCTAGGTTGAGGTTTAGGATTTGCTTTTCTGCCAAATTCCCAGGTGAAGCTGATGCTCTGGTCAGGAACCAGCTTGGAGAATCACTGAACAAGGCTTCCCACTGTCCTGTGTTTTCCCTCAATGTCTCTGCCCCTCCTCCCTCATATCAAGCAGGGTTTTTGCAGCCCTGGTACTCTCTCTTCCCCACAACGAAACACTTTTCTTTCTTTCCCACAGGGCTAAGTTGTCAGTACTTTTTAAAGTGACTGTTTGCTAATCTGATTAACTATTTTCAGTGTGTCCCAGATCCCAGGTGCCTGTTGGTGCACAGGAGGTCAGTTAAAGGGAGCAGCCAAATCAGGCCTCTTAGTTTCTGTTTCCCTTGTGACTCTCTCCAGAGATAAATCCAATTGTATGTGTATGTGTGTTTCAGGGAGTTGTAAGTGCACATGTGGGCTCTTTATCCTCTTCTGGGCCTCCAGCATGACTGTCTTATATTTTTTGGCTGGGCACAGCCCACTTAGGTGGTGACTGACTTCCTGGCATCCTTGTGCTGTCTCAGCTGTTCTGGGTTGATACTGGTGTGAGGGGGTGAGGACAGGGGCAGGTGATTAAGGGAGTGAAAACAACAGCCTGCCCAACTCTGTCTCCTTTGGCCATTCCCAGAGGCCCACGTGGTGCTAATCATGTTGAGTTTCAAGGCTACCCATCTGAGTTAAAAAAAAAAATATGCTTCTCAGTGTCTTCCCCTGACATCCCTGTGCAAACACATCCCTTGGTAGTGGCAGGGAAACAGATGCCCTTCCACTCTCTATAGTCTTTCACCCTTTCCATCCATTCTCAGGAGCATGTCCCACTTTACTACTATGCTCTTATCCCTGTACAGTGCCACCTTCTTCCTTCAATCAAACCCACACAATCTTGGGTTGGGGGTGTAGAATGAAGCCCTGGGTTCAATCTCCACCACTAAAAAATAATTTTAAGAAAGAAGGCCCAAGCACACATGTGCATTGTTCTATAGACAATTACCGGGCTGTCTTCCCACCACCGTTTTATAAAGGGATTGAGCTGTCCAGTTTGAGGCTCATCTAGGATATTATGCAATGATAATGTATTCCTTTATGTGTTCAAAGATCCTTGTTGTTGTTAGGTGCTGTAGAGTTGAGTCCAACTCATAGTGACCCTATGTACAGCAGATCAAAACACTTCTTGATTCTGTGCCAGGCACATGATCTTATTTATATTTAAGCCCATTGTTTCAGACACTGTGTCAATCCATCTGGTGGAGGGTTTTCCTTTTTTTCGCTGACCTGCCACTCTCCCAAACATGATGTCCTTCTCCAGGGATTGATCTCTCCTGACTACATGTCTGAAATATGTAAGATGCAGTCTAGCTATCCTTGCTTCCAAAGAGCACTCTGGTTGCATTTCTTCTAGGACAGATCTGTTGGTTCTTTTGACAGTCCATGGTATATTCAATAGACGTCTCCAGCACCACAATTCAAAAGCATCAATTCTTTTTCTATCTCCCTTGTTCAATGTCCAGCTTTCACAACTATATGATGCGACTGAAAATACCATGGCATGAGTCAGACGCACCTTCGTCTTCAATGTGACATCTTTGCTTTTCAATACTCTAAAGAGATCTTTTGCCACAGCTTTTCCTAGAGCAATGCTTCTTGATTTCTTGATTGCTGCTTCTACAGGTGTTGATCATAGAGCCAAGCAAAACAAAATCTTGGACAACCTCAATCTTTTCTCCATTTATTGTGAAGTTGCATACTGACCCAGTCATAAGGGTTTTCATTTTATTGATGTTTAGTCACAACCCATACTGAAGACTATACTATTATTTGTTAGGTGTTTGTGGAGACAAAAATCGTACAACTTCTCTCCTTCTAGGATAAGATGCCTAAAGATAGAGAAGTCTCTAAGAGATAACTCACTTATACTAATGGCCAATATTTTCAAAAATAATATAGAGGTATCATTTCCTAGGAAACAAAGATTAGGGCAATTGATTAGGATTGGCAGAGAGGAAGGAACAGCTAGAGACTTTGATTTCTGAGGTGACTGCCCACTTCAGCAGGAACTGATTTTTGTTTCTTTGTTTTTTGACAGTTCTCACTATGTAGCCTAGGCGAGCCTTGAACTCTTGAACTCACTATGTTGCCCAGGCTGGCCTTGAACTCGGAATCCTCCTGCCTTTGTCTCTCAAGTACTGAGATTCCAGTTGTGTGCTGCCACACCAAGCTCAGCAGTAACTTTCTTGAAACAAGGATGCTGCTTCTTTGCTTAACCCAAAGAGTTGACTCTAACGTAGTAAGGAAGCTAAGCTAAGACAAAAGGGCCTCTGGGGTGTCCTCAGATCATATGGGCTGAAAACTGCCCTGTAAGACTGAACATATGACAGCTACTAGAAAGTCAGAATTTAGCAGTACCCGAGGGGGCCTTTAGGCTCTTCTTATAACTGGGGAAAATGGAGGCTATTAAGTTAAAGAACTTGCCCAGGTTAAAATGGGAACGCTTTGTTATATGAAACGAGCCTGATTGCTGGGCATGGTGGCGCATACCTATAATTGGGAGGTGGAGGCAGGGGGATCACAAGTTTGAGGCCAGAGGCAGCCTGTATAACTTAGTGAGATCCTGTCTCAAAATAAGAAATGAGAAAGTCTGGTATGGCTTAGTGTAAAGAATTTGCATATTATGCACAAGGCAGTGGGTTTAACCCCCTAGTAGAGGGGAAAAAAAAAGGCATGATAAAGCTGGATATGGTGGCACAAACTTGTAGTCCCACCACTTGGGAGGCTGAGGCAGGAGGATTGAAGATCATGAGTTTGAGTCTAGCCCAGGTCACATAGTAAGACCCTATCTGTTTGAATTGTAACTGAAAAACTTGTAGCTGCATATGGGGCTGAGGGTATAGCTCAGTGGTAGGGTGTGTTTTTAGCACGTACACAGCCCTAGGTTCAATCTGTACAACACACACACACACAAAATAAAAAGATTTGTAGCTATTTAAAAATCATTGTGGCAGTCAGAGCAATAATAATATTAACGAGATAAAGTGTCTGTAAGCACTTTTTGCAAACTGTAAAGACATACAAATGTACATTATTATTAAGAAGCTATACTTATTTGCCACAAGACTGACAAGTTTGCTATCCAATACACTGAAATTCATATCATTTACTGGCAGATTATTTTGATTTGTCTTTTTTGGGGTATTTAGTGCCATATGTAATCAATTTCTGAATGATGTAATATCAGAACTTACAGAGCCTGCATTTCATGTTTCTACTCCATTCATAAATGTTTGGTACTCACTAAAATAAGGATTCTTATTCCAGTTAAAAAGTAGTAGAACTTGTACCAATGATTACAGCAATGTTTCAACATATTAAAAGCAAGCTTTTATTATTAAGAGGTTGGGTGTTATTACTGAAGGCTTACTGAGTTGCAGGCAGTGTGTAATATTACCTCTTTTGCATAAAACACTCCATAAAGTCAACATTTTCAAGTATAAGTGAAAGACACTGAGGCTCAGAGAAGTCATTTGACTTGTCTAAGGTCACACATCTTGTCCAGCTTGTCCATGTGTGGGAGCTTGTGAGTTGCTGTGACGCTGAAAGCTACGGCACCAGTACTTCAGATACCAGAAGGGCCACCCATGGCAGACAGGTTTCAGCTCAGCTTCCAGACTAATAGGGACTAGGGAGAAGGACCTGCCAGCCCACTCCTGAAACAATTAGCCATTGAAAACCCTACAACTAGCAGACAAGCATTGTCAAATATTGTGCCAGAAAATGAGCCCCCCAGGCTAGAAGGCACTTATAAAATGCCTGGGGAAGAGTTACTTCTGCAAAGTAGAGTCAATAGAAATGATGGGAATGGAGTAAAGTCCCTGGGACTTTCTTTTGCTGATGTGGCACTCCTTAAAACGAGAAGAAACATAGTGGCTACAACAGTGGTTCAAACATAAAAAGATCAGGTGCATTTCCTAGTGTTGGGTAATGTTTTGTTCTGTTGTACATAGGGTTGCCGTGAGTCAGAGCCAACTTTATAGCATCTATCAACTACCAAGCTACAAAGTCACATAGCAAGTAAGATGCAGAATACAGATCTGACTGCCTTCTGCTGCCTCTCCACAGAATGTGCTGGACTTCAGGGACAAATATACAAACTTGAGCTCGGGGTGCAGCTCACTGGTCGAGCACATGGTTGGGGTGTGCAAAGTTCTGAGTTTAAATCCTTGCATGTGCACCCCCCCAAAAGCCACAAAAGCCAAAACAAAAAGAAAAATATCAAATACTGTATACTATCACCTTTGTGTCACAGCGCTCATCATGTACAATATGATGGATGTGGTTAAATAGAATTATTTCTGATATAAAGATCTCTGAGTTTAGGAATAAAAAGAAGGGCAGGTACATAAATGAGATTACCCAATATACTAGAGAGAAGCTTTTAGTTCTGTTGTTGTTATTGTTAAGTGCAGTTAAGTTTGGTCTGACTCATAGTGACCCTATATACAATAGAATGAAAACACTCCTCAATTCTATGCCAGACACATGATTTTTCTATGTTTAAGCCCACTGTTGCAGACACTATGTCAGTCCATGTAGTTGAGGGTCTTCCTGTCTTTCAATGACCCACCACTCTCCCAAACATTGATGTCCTTCTCCAGGGATTGGTTCCTCCTGACATGTCCAAAATACTTCAGATGCAGTCTAGCCATCTTGCTCCCAAGCAGATCTGATTGCACTTCACCTAGGACAGATCTGTTGGTTCTTTTGACAGTCCATGGTATATTGAACATTCGTCAACAGCACCGTAATTCAAAAGCATCACTTCTTGTCCTGTCTCCCTTATTCAATGTCCAGCTTTCACAGCCATATGATGCAACTGAAAATACCATGGCATGAGTCACCTGCACCTTCATCTTCAGTATGACATCTTTACTTTTCAACACCTTAAAGAAGTCTTTTGCAACAGTTTTTCCCAATGCAATGTGTCTTTTGATTTCATGACTGCTGCTTTTGTGGGTGTTGATTGTAGAACCAAGTAAAGCAAAATCTTGGACAATCTCAATCTTTTCACCATATTTCATGAAGTTGTGCACAGACCCAGTTATAAGGATTTTTGTTTTGTTGATATTGAGGCACAATCCATACTGAAGACTATGTTCTTTGATCTTCTTCAGTAAGTGTTTCAAATCCTCTTCACTTTCAGCAAGCAGAGGTGTGTTGTATGCATAACGCAGGCTGTTAATGAGTCTTCCTCCAATCCTGATGCTACATTCTCCATAAAGTCCAGCTTCTCAGATTATTTGTTCAGCACAGAGATTGAAGAGATACAATTAAAGGATATAACCCTGACCCACACCTTCTTAACTTTAAACCAGGCAGTATTTCCTTGTTCTGTTTGAACAACTGCCTCCAGCTCCATGTATAAATTCCTCATGAGTACAATTACGTGTTCTGGTATTTCCATTCTTTGCAATGTTATCTATAATTTGCTCATCTCCACACAGTCAAATGTCTTTGCATAGTCAAAAAAAAAAAAAAAAGAAAAAAAAGAAAACATAGATAAACATCTTTCTGGTATTCTCTACTTTAAACTAATATCCATCTGACATCAGCAATGATGTCCCTGGTTCCACATCCTCTTCTGAATCTGGCTTGATTTTCCAGAAGTTCCCTATCTATATATGGCTGCAGTTACTTTTGACTGATCGTTAGCAAAGCTTTGCTTGCATGTGATATTAATGATATTGTTCAATAATTTCCACATTCAATTGGATTCCTTTTCTTGGGAATAGGCACAAATACATATCTCTTCCAGTCAGTTGGCCAGGTAGCCGTTTTCCAAATCTCTTGGCATAAACAAGTAAGCACCTCTAGGTATCTGTTAAATTTTCTGCCTCTTTGGAGGAAAAACTAATAATGTGACTTTTTCATATTGGCCACAATTAGTTGAACCAAATCTTAGGTACCTGGCATGGGAACAATCTGACGTTTCACTATGACAGGGGATAGAATGAGAATTCTTTCCATACTTAATCCTCAGTAATGTCTTACTCCATTTTTTGTTCCTATAACTGAATAGCAGAAGCTGAGTAATTTATAGAGAATAGAAGTGTATTTGGCTCACAGTTCTGGAAGCTGGGAAGGTCAAGAACATGGTGCTGGCATCTGATCAGGTTCTGGCAAGGGCCTTCTTGCTACATCATAACATCACAGAAGGGATCCCATGATGTCAGAGCAAGCATGCTTGTTTATGTCTCTCTTCCTG
Source organism: Pedetes capensis (assembly GCA_007922755.1). Lineage (NCBI taxonomy): Eukaryota > Metazoa > Chordata > Mammalia > Rodentia > Pedetidae > Pedetes > Pedetes capensis. The sequence goes on along the minus strand of VMDO01012387.1, from coordinate 18,348 downwards.
TTCTTATAAAGCCACTAATGCCATCAAGGTGGTCCCATGCTCATGGCTTCCCCTAAGGCTAATTACTTCCCAGAGCCCCCACCTCTAAATGCCTTTAACCTAGGAATTTGAGTCAGCAGTCATGGCTTACCCTGTTTGCCATAGTCACACCACCTGTTCTGTACATGAAGCCTTCCTAGGCCTGACTAGAAAATCCTGACCATCTCTCCTACCTTTTATTTTCACTGTGGAGTTTTGGCTAAACATTTAAGAAGGAAAGTGCTTAGCATGCTAAAATTGCAAAGTATTTTTTCAGAAAACCTTGGAAAATGTCAATGAATTTAAATAGCACTGAGTCTGCACTATGGATGAACTAGTAGTGTTCCTTGGGGGAGAAAGGTAAACAAATGAATAATTGAATAAACCTTCATTGCTGAGAAGTGTACAGTGTGGAAGAGTGCTGTCCAATAGAAATGGAGCAGGAACCACAGAAGTCATTTTAAATATATGGTGGCTGCATCAAATAAAGTAAAAAGCATGATGAAATTAATTTCAATAATTTGATTTATTTAACCCAACACACCCTAAATTAACATCCCAAAATGTCCTCAGGATAAAATTAATTAACTAATTAACTTATTTATTTATTTATTTTGAAGCAGGGTCTTGCTGTGTATTCCTGGCTGGCCTGAAACTCTCTATGTAGCCCTGGGTGGCCTCAAACTCATGTCAATCCTCCTGCCTCAGCCTCCCAAGCACTGGGCTTACAGGTGTGCACTACCATGCCAGGTTCAGTATAAAATTATTAATGACATACTTTATATTCATTTTATTCATACTGGGTCTTTAAACATTCCTAGTATTTTCACACTTAAAGAACACCTTAATTCAGACTAGCCACATTTCAGGCCCTTCAATATCCACATGCAGCTAATGGGTACCACATTGGACCTTACAAGTCCAGCATATAGATGAGATAATGATATAAATGACTGCAATAAAACTCTATTTGCTTTGTGGAGGAGAACATTTTCCTTGGAAGAGAGGGCATTTGAAACTGGTGCTTCAAGCAGGGCCTGGTGGTACATGCCTGTAATCACAACAAGGCTGAGGCAGGAGCATCGTAAGTTCTAGGCCAGAGGCAGCTTATGTAACTGAGCAAGACCTTGTCTGAAAATAAAACAAAAAAAAGAAGAAATTGTTTTTTCAGCTCAGTGTTAGAATGCTTGCCTCACATACCTGCAGGCTTGGGTTCAATCCTCAGCACTGAAAAAAACAAAGAGGGAGGGTGAAATTGTTGTTATAAATAATGTTTATGAGTTGAGCAGGCAGAGATGGAAAGAATGAAGAGTGCAGTTCAGAGGAAAGGACCTATAAGAGGAAGAACCTGAGGAGGCCAATGGCAGGGCATTGCAGCTCTGTTCAATGTATGGAACTTCTCACTGCACTTCACATAATGTCGTAATCCACTAAGAAGGCCTACAAGGTCCTATCTAGTTTATTTTTTACTTTGCTGTCCAAGATTATCCTCCACTTTTGTGCTCTCTGCTTGAGCCACACAGGCCTATATGCAACCTCTCATAGACACTCACATCGCCCTGCCTGGGATTTCCACGAGCAGCACCCTGCTTAGAATATATCTGGTTGGACCTGTCATTCCTTTCAGCACCCAGCAGATGCTCATCACATAGTCAGTCCTCAACAAATATTATATGTGTCAATCAATGAATGAGTCATCTCAAAGGCATGTATGGAAGAAGATGAAGGTCAATTGAGGGCCTATTGCTGGGGGTCTTAGGCACCAGATAAGGGTTTGTAATGAATTCTGGAAGCAAACTAAGTCCATATCTATGCCTTGTAAATTAAGTAGTGACATGCTATGTGTGAGGCAATTTGGAGGGAGAAGAGGAAGGCAGTGGAGATCCTGTTAGGAGCTCTGTCAAGGAGTCCAGAAAAGAATTCATCAGGTGCCATATTGCAAGAGAGTGGTAGGTAGACACAGCAGTTACCCATTACAGTTGGAGGACAAACCATTACATAGAAACTATGCACTCTTAGAGGTAAAAGGAATTTTCCACATTTTATGGACAAAGAAATGAAACCCATTTTATTGAGGAGGGAAGTGAGACCCAGAGAAGTTGTTCTAATGAAACTTTAAAGAGTTCATTACTTGGCACAAATGGATGTCATTGTGAAACTAAAGCCCCAGAAGTAGGTTACAAATCCTAGGAGAAGGAATTACTTCACAAACATTAAAATAAGGAGATACAGAAAAGTAGGAGGAAAAGATTTTTAAAAATCCAAAACATATTTGAATTGTTAAGAAAGATTGTTGCCCAGACATGGTAGCCCATGCCTGTAGTGGCACACACTGTCATATCAGAGACTTGGGAGGCACAGGCAAGAGGATTGCAAATTCCAGGCCAGAGGCAGCCTTCACAACTTAGTGAGACTCTGACCCAAATAAAACATAAAAAAAGGGCTGGGAATAAAAAAAAAGTCAGTGGAAAAGCACTTGTCTAACATGCACAAAGCCCTGGGGTCTGCCCCCACAGTATCTCTCACACACACACACACACACACACACACACACACACACACACACACACTCACACACAAAATGGAAGTAAAAAGGTTTGACACTAGACATAATTGACCTTAAAGCACTTAGCTGGTCACTTATTCACTCCAGTTATTTAAATATTTCCATTTAAAAAAAATGTTGGAAGTACTCCTGATATATCTTCACAATGATCAAAATGTCAAAGCATTCTCATTTGACAGAATGCAAAAAGGACAAAAGAGAGAAGAAATTAAGTGACAACATCATGCTCATGGGAAGTTATTTTCTAAGTCAAAATTCACTTTCATAATTGGATTATTCACTTGTTTCTAGGCTGTGTTTTTGTCTGAGTGCTGCAGAAGTTGAGAAGAGGGAGAGAATATTTTTAACTTTGGAAGAATTAAGTTGTGGCAATCTATACTAAGAACTAGATAGCAAAATGGATCATAATTTGGCAGTTTCTAAAAAGCTATACGTTTATAGCCATACCACCCTGGCATACCTATCCTGTCTGATCTCAGAAGCTAAGCAGGGTCAGGCCTAGTTAGTACTTGAATGGGATTCCACCTTGGAATATCAGGTCTATAGGCTTGGAAGAAGGACTTGACAGCCTACTCCTGAAACAACCAGCTATTGAAAACCCTATGAATAGTAGAGAAGCACTGACATAATGCCGGCATGGCATAGTGTCAAGTAGTGTTTCATCTGTTGTATATAGTGTTGCTTTGAATCAGACTGACTCAAAGACATCTAACAACAACAAACACAATAAGCTATACAAGTGTCACTTGTATAGGGAAAGGATTCATACATTTATGAAATCTTAGGCATCATGGTACACGCCTGTAATCTCAGGGACTCAGAAGCTGAGCAGGAGAATTGCAAGTTTGAGGCCAGAGGCAGTGTGCATAACTTAGTGAGAACTTGTCTCAAAATAAAAAAATTTAAAAATGGACTGGGATTACAGCTCAGTGGTAGAGCATTTGCCAAAATAAAATAAAATAAAATAAAATATCTTAAATAGTTGCAATTAAGATAGCATTACAGAAGGGTATTAATATTCCATGAGGCTTTGCTGGTTACAGAATCCCTGAATGGAGAAACTTTTGCTTAGAGGCAAACAAGAGGGTTAGAAGATCTGTGTTTATTTATTGGCCAAACTACTAAAAAATAAACTGAAACAAAAAGAATTAGGCTGTATGATTAACTTTACAAAGCCAAATTGGCCTTGACTAGATATAAATTTCACTTTAGAAACAGTTGTTTTGATATTGCATAGATCAGACTTTGCTATCAAACTTTTAAACCTCAAGATTTGACAATATTTACTTTAACTGAAACTTCTACTTAAATGTCAAAAAGAATGGGAAGCAGACCACTTAGAAAAGATGACAATGAGACTTGGAATCCACGCTACTATATAGCCAAACTCAAAGAAACATGGATGTTAAAGTGATTTATGGAGACACTGTAGATATAAATCAGGTATCGTTATTGGATTTTCAAAAACTAGTCATTTAAACCTCCTCACACAGCCTCATAATTCCTTGACAGAAAAATATTTAAACTACAGTGTGAATGTGGAAAGATAAAGGGCAGGCCTGAGTCACAATTTGAGATCTCATTATTCCTCTTGAGGATTTGACGTGTGTGTCCAAGAAGGGCTGACAGAATGAAAGGCATCTGGTTCTCAAGAATTTGGCATTGCGCATTCCAAAAGCTGCACTTTTATGCCCACCAACACTCAAATCTGATTGAAGATTCAGGTCAGGCTGAACCTTCTGAACGTTTGGTTTTTGCGTGTAGCCAAGCAAAAGCAACACGAAGAAATCCAGCAACTGTGAGATCTCACAATCTCCCTCATGCCCCCTTCCCATTTTTATTTTCTCCAGTACATTTCCATCTTATACTACAGTTTAATATTTTTATTGTGACAAAATCCATGTACTATAAAGCTTACCATCTTAATCACTTCCAAATGTGAAATTCATTGGCATTAAGTCCATTCGCATCACTGTGCAACCATCACCACCACCCAACTCCAGAACATTTTTCACCTTCCCAAGCTGAAATTCCAAACTCATTAAACAGCAGCTCCTCAATCCCCACCCCAAACCCAGCTCTTGGAAATGACTACTCTACTTTCTATCCATTGGAGAAGGACCTGGCAATCCACTCCCAAGGCAATCCCGAAACAGTCAGCCATTGAAAACCGTATGAGCGTCACTATGAGTCGGATACCGGCTTGACGGCACTTAACAACAACAACTTTCTATCTATGAAATTGTATGAGTGAATCAGTGGTTCGAGGTGGGTCACACTGCTACAATAGGCTGAGATCAGTTAATACTGAACGGAAGACTCCTGAGAACTCACTATGCCTGGGGCACTGTGGCTATTTCAGGGACCAGGCCATAGGGCTGGCCTTAAGGAGCTGGTGTCATCTAGAGGCAGCAGAGTGAAGGCAATCCTGCCATTTGGGAAAACAGTGCTAGAACAGGGAAAGCTCATGGCTAAAGAAATGGATAGGAGGGGTTCCTGGGGTTGGACGGTCAGAGAATAAGACTTTCAAGGGCACAACTTTAAACCAAACTCTGAAGGATAAGTGGATGTTCTCCAGGTCAAAGGTGTAGAGCTCAACGTCAGAGGAAGATTCTTAAGGAAAAGGTTCTTTATATTTCTACACCTTGAACCCATCAGTCTGACGATGACTAAAGTCTGTTCCTACAATATGTTTTTAATGAATAAAGTAAAATGTAAAGGATTACAAAGATAATCAATTATATAAAACTACAAAATAACAATTTCTTTTTAAAATCTTATTACTATATGGATTTTTTTTTTTTTTTTGTATTGTTATTGGAGAGGCATAGGGAACACAGACGGGCGGGTCTGGAACACAGGGCCAGGAATCTGGCAGCAAAACCTTGGTCCTTGTTTTCAGTATATAAAAGAATTTATACCCAACACAGAAATTAGAGACTTTAGAATAGATTTATTAAAGATAATACACCTGAAGAAGTTTAGGTAAACCTGGAAAGGAAACTGGAAAAACTTGCATTCCTTGAGTGATTCAGCATGAGGTTTCGATTCCTCAGGGGAAACTAAAGAAGCTAGAGAAAAGGAGAGTTAGGCAGGCTTTTAGAAGGAAAGGAACCCTGGACAAAAAAGAGAAGGTGGCAGGCCCAAGAGAAGAGAGAAGAGAGCATGTGGTTGCTGGAGAGAGAAGAGCTATGAGTGGAGAGAAAAAAGGAGAGAAGAGAAGAATGGAAAAAGAGAGAGTGGGTGCATGTTCCCTTTAGTTTTGTTCAAACTAGGGAGACATCCAGTGTGATATCAGCCTTGGGCAGCAAGCTTTAGCCACCTCATGTAATGTAAGCCTAGGATCTTTGCTTTGTAAATGGTCCAAGGGCTTGGGTAGGGTGTGTGATCCATTTGAAAATGCCCTTCCAATGTTTTCAAAGAGGCATGTGGCTTCTGCATCATGGTGGAATGGCAGGAGCCATTTTTAATTCCCTTTCCTCCATATTACTGTTAATGTCTAAAGTAGCTACCTAATACTATTGGATAACAAAACCTAGAGAAAAGCTAATAACTACCATAAATTTCTCAGTAAATGATGAGCATAAATGATATATTGTGTTGCCTTCCCCAGCTGTCATGTGATATGAAAATATTTATGATTTCTATTACTGACAAAATTACAGGTCCTGTTTATACTACTGTGGTTTGTTGACTATATTCATAATTGGAAGAGTTACTGGATTTCAGTGAAAGGTTAATAAAAACAAATACATTTTTTTCATGCAAGTTCTGAATTCCACCAGCAGACATCACCTGGCCCCCAATGGGGTTGTGGACTCTGGGATAAGGGTCCCTGGGTGAGTGTCAGGATGAGGTAGTTGGAGAACAGTAAGCTATTCAGCATGCATGGAGAAGGGAGTTCAGCACATGAAGAAAGAGAAGGAGATCCAAAGAGATGAAGGGCAAGAGGAGTAAGGAAAGGTGCATCGTAGAAAGCTGTCTCCACAGTGCTTGTTGTTATTGTTAGGTGCTGTTGAGTCAGGTCCAACTCATATCCACCCTATATACAACAGAACGAAACACTCTTTGATACTGTGCCATGCCTGAAAGTAGAACTTTGAGAGCCATGATGTACCAATGATTTTTTAAAATTGTTATTTATTTGTTTGTTTATTTGGAGGTAGGGATTGAACCTAGGGCCTTATACAGGCTCATCAAAATGTTTTAAACACAGAGATGTCAAGCCCTCACTTGCATTTCAGAAAGCCCTTCTAGGCTGTAGTTTGGAAGATTCCATGGGCAAGCCTGGCAGCAAGAGGCTAGTGAGAAGGTGGTGACTATCCTCCAGGGAAGGACCAAGATGGCCTGACCCAGGGAAATGGCAGTGCAGATTGTCAGTGAGGAAATGGGACTCAGTGCCAAAGCCTACTTAGGAGGGAGAACTGGAAAAGTGGATTCCCTTCTACTTCCAGACTAAAGACTCAGACATGGCAAGCATGAGAACAAAGAACTCCATTTCAATTTTCTCAAGTGCGCAAGGTAACAGATGGTCAGCACAGAAAGGCTGGTTAAAAAACCACAGTAGTTGCCAGAGAAGTGATGTGATGTAATGGAAAGAGAATCTCCAGTGTCATCAGTTGACCTGAATCTCCTTATCTGTGTGACTATAGGGAAGTTACTTTAAGCTTTCTGATGCTCAGCAACCTTGTTGATAAAGCAAGGCTAAGGATACTTGCATTCCTGGGTTACAAGTCACAAGGGAGAAATAATCATTGAAGGCTTTGTAAATTAAGGGCTATGGAAATGCTACTTACTAGTGCTAGTATATCATAATCAAGCTATAAAAGGTGGTTATTCCTAGAAATCAGTGCTTATTAAGAGGAAGTGGCATTTAAAGAGTGCAACCTGTAAAATTCACAGTGGCTAGTAGGCGACATAGATCATATGAACCTACAGCTGACTCTGAAAACACAGAAAACTTAAGTACATGAGGCATAACAGTGAGAGATGTTTGCTAAAGGAGGAACGTTTAGGGAGACAGGCATGGTGGTACACATCTGTAATCTCAGCACTGAAAGGCTGAGGCAGGAGGATCCACAGGAGTTTAAGATCAGCCTGGTCTCCACACAGAGTTTCAGGACAGGTTGGGCTACACAGGAAGAACCTGTCTCAAAAAACTGGGTTGTGGGGGAGAGGAACTTTAGGTAGAAAAGAAAAACAGAGTAGGAGGACAAGGAGCTGGAGGTCCCCTGTACTCTCCAGGTAACAGAGGTGGAGATTTACAAGGCCTGCAGGGGATGAGGTGGGGCCTGCTGAATGGACTTTGAAAACTGCGAAGCTGGGTGTGGTGGCCCACGCCTGTGAGCCAAGTATATGGGAGGCTGAGGAAAGAAGATCACAAGTTTGAAGCCAGCCTGTGCTACACAATAAAACCCTGTGTCAGGAAAAAATCCAAATGTGTGTGTGTGTGTGTGTGTGTGTGTGTGTGTGTGTGTGTGTGTGTGTGTGAGAGAGAGAGAGAGAGAGAGACAGACAGACAGACAGACAGACAGACAGACAGACAGAGAGACAGAGAGAGAGACAGAGAGAGAGAGAGAGTGAGAACTAAAACTGTAAAATTTTTTAAAGGTTGGTTGACAGTTGACATACAGTAAAACCCTTAAAAAGAATGGTCCCTAGCATTTTACCATCATTATAATCTGGTTTACTAAACCACTTAAAAGAAAAAGATTCTCAACTTGGAAATACCCAATGCTATGATTATCTGTTTATTCTAGTTTCAAAGAAAGAATTAGGCTATTTCCCAGGACAGTTCTGGAACCTTTGGTAGCTCTGGTAACCATTCCAATCCCTGTGACTTTCCTTCCTTCCTTCTTCCTTCCTCTTTCTTTCTTTCTTTCTTTCTTTCTTTCTTTCTTTCTTTCTCCCCCAAGGTGGGTGGGGATGAACAATATGATTTAAACTAAAGCAAATCAGCATCAGCTATTCTCAAAGGGCCCAAACACTTCAATTCCTCACAAAATAAAATGTTTCTTTATTCAAAAAATAGAAAGTAAACCAAGATGAAAATAAATGTTCTCCCATGTGCAGAATCTAGATTAAAATATATACATATATATAGCAGGAAAGTAGAAGGGGGACTATTTACTGGAAAGAAGGGGACTGATGCAAAGCAAGAAGGGGAAAAAATAAGAAAGGGTAATGAGGGGGTCAAAATGAACAAAGTATTTGATGTACATGTGTGAAAATACTATAGTGAAACTCATAATTTTGTATTTTAATTCTTAAAAAAGAAAGAAAGGAAAAGAAACAAAATAGCAAAAAAGCCAGGTTGTTTTAGGTACCAACAAGTCGAGTCTGACTCTTGGATCCTATGTGCAAAAGAACGAAACAGTCCCCACTCCCTGACCCTGTGCCATGACCAGAACTATGTCATTACTTCTATGCTATTCATAGGGTTTTCAATGGTTGATTGTTTTCGGGATTGTTTCAGGAGTAGATTGCCCTGTACTCTCATTTTTACGATGCTGGAGATTGAACCCAGGCTGACAGAGAGTGCAAAACAGCACTCTACCAACTGGAGCTAAATTCCTGGCTATCAGACCCTTTCTCAAAAACCACACCAAAAAATAAAACAAAACAAACAACAAAAGGTATCTGGGCTGGGGTGTGTGGCAGGGAAGAAAAAGTTTCTTGCCACAAAAGAAGGAAGCAGGCTTCTGAAATGATGCTTGGCACTTCTTTGTGTGCTTCTAGGGAAGGACTCTCCTCTCCCCACTCATGTATCCTTAGGGAAAGATCACTGCTGTGGGAAGCTGTTAATTTGTGCAAAGTGCTATGAGTTCTTCATAGGAAAGGGAAGAGGAAGATTGGAAGGGGAAAGATAAGTGAAGAGACTTTATTAGTGAGCCCAGGCCAAAGATGGCAGTAGCCTGCATGGAAGGGTAGGCTCTGCACATAAAGACAAAGGGACTTAAAACATACCTGTGTTTTGAAGGCAAACTAAATAAGACGTGTTGATAAATTGTTTTGATGTTGGAAGGAAAGGAGGGAGGAATGATTTCTAGATTTCTGGCTCTAACAAATTAGCAGATGGAAGTTTTATGTACCGAAAGAGGAAAATTGATGAAAGAACAAAATCAGGTAGGAAAGAAAATCAAAGATTCTATTTTGAAAATATTCAAATTGTCTGTAACACATTTCAATGGGAATAGTAAGGAGACAACTGGAAAGAGAGGTCTGGCATTTAGAAAAATGATAAATTTGTGGAAGATGTGTAGATTTTAGTGAAAGCTCAGGAATGAATGAGCTTATGTATTGAGGTGTAGGAAGAGACACGTAGGAAACTGGATGGGAAAGTGAGAAAGATGGAGAACCAGGGCAAGAGGGAGAAAGGGAAAAGAGATGGAGAGAGACTGGTTGGCTAAGGATTAAGCCGGAGCCACATCCACCTGTATCAGTGGGAAGGATAAAGCAGGAAGAATATATGAGCAAACTAAGAACTGCCGAAGCTGGGCATGGTAGCCCATACTAATATTCTCAGCACTTGGGAGACTGAGGTAGGAGGATGGCCAGCCTGTGCTATGTAGTGAGACCCTATCTCAATCAATACAAACATAAAAATTTCATGTATGAAAATGTCATGATGAAACATTATTCTGTGTACTGATTTAAAAAATAAACATGATATGAATTTGAGATTATGTAAACAAATATAGATAAATGGATATGATTTGGAGAATTATGGTACTGTTTTAATATTTTTCTTTTTTCTTTTTTGCAGTACGGGGTGGGGGGAGTGTTAAACCCAAGGCCTCATGCATGATAGGCAAGAACTACACCATTGAGCTGCACCCCCAGCCCTCTCCCATCATTCTTATTTTTTTTATTTTGCGACAGGATCTTGCTAAGTTCTGTAGGGTGCCTTTGGTATCGAACTTGAGATCATCTTGTCTCAGCCTCCCAAGTCACTGGGATTATGTTGTGTGCCACTGCCCCTGGCTGAATTATGCTATCTTTTAGTGGAGAAAATAGAAATTTCCACAGTGTCCCATTATCATTCTTCCTATTGAGAGGTGGAGTTTATTCCCCTTTCTCTTGAATCTGGATTTGCCTTGTGACTTTCTAGATGGATAAAATGTGGCAGAAGTGGCACTGTATGCAATAGTCTTCCCTTACCTTCAAGGGATATATTTCAAGATCCCCAGAAGATGCCTAAAACCATAGAGAGTATTGAAACCTATATCAACTGTTTTTTCATATATACATGTTATATATATATAATATACACATACATACATATGTGTATGTATATATGTAATATATATATGTGTGTGTGTGTATATATATATCCACAATAAAGTTTAATTTATAAATTACGGAGAGTAAGAGATTTATAGTAACCAATAATAAAATAGAAAAGTTATATTAATGTTGTTGTTGTTAGCACTTAAGTCTGTTCAGTTCAAAGAAGGACTTAATGATTCCTCTTTGCCATACCTGAGTTGCCAGTATCTCTACACTTGTACTTTGGGGTTGTTATTAAGTAGAATAAGAGTAATTTGTACACAGTGATACCATGACAGTCAGTCTGATAACTGAAATAACTGTTAATGGGTGGGTAGTACATAAAGCATGGATACACTGAGCCAGAGGATGATTCACTTCATGAGTGAGATGAAGTTGGAAAGTGGGAGATTTCCTCATGCTACTCAGAACAACAAGCAATTGAAAACTCATGAATTATTTCTGGAATTTTCCATTCAATATTTTTGGACCAAGGTTGACTAAGGGAAACAAACTATAGAAAATGGAACAACACAAATAAGGATGAACCATTGTTAACTCCTATCTGGAGCCGCACCACCCTGACATCTAATCCTGTCTGATCTCAGAAGCTAAGCAGGGTAGAACCTGGTTAGTCTTTGAATGGGAATTCGCCTGGGAATACCAGGTGCTGTAGGCTTGGAAGAAGGACCTGGCAACGCACTCTCAAAACAATCATCCACTGGAAGCCCCATGAATAGCAGAGAAGCACTGACTGCTGGGATTGGCACAGTATCAGATATTGTTTCATTCTGTAGTACACAGGGTCATTATGAGTGGGACCCAACTTGACAGCACCTAACAAGAACAAATTGTAACTTCCAACACTGAGCCCTGTAAGATCTGCAGCTTCTGATTGCTCTCCTGAAGCACTTCTTTGAAGACAGCAGCCATTGAAGTCTGACTATCTTAAACCATGACACTGTAAGGAAACTCAAATTACAAGGAGAAATAAAGAAGCCAATAGAGAAACTCTGGACACCAGACGTGGGAGTCAAGGTTTCCTGGACTTTTTGGCCCAGCCTACCTACCAGCTGAATAAGGCCCAAGAAAGATCCAGCCAACATCACAGGAAATAGAACTATCTAAAATAAATCCTGCACCACAGAATCATAAACAAATAAACGGTGGTTATGTTTGATCTCCAGGTTTTGAATCATTTGTTATACAATAATAGGTAAAATAAATTTAGTACAGTTGGGCAGAATTTTGAAAATGGCACTTTATTTTGGTGGGACATGCTGAAAACAGTTTTTCTTTGAGTCCAAACAACTTACATTATGTATCTGAGATAAGAAACCTATAGCTTAAAATTAGCTCTGAACCAGAGGTTAATTTCAGCTGGTCTCATACAAGCATTTTTATGAAGGAAACCTAGAAGAGAAGCACTTCATATTGTAGAATTACATTTCTTCTGTGGGTGCAGGTTATCATCATAGTAATGCACCAGTACAATGATGATCAACTTTTAACATTTGGAACTGGTCTTCATAATTGCTTTTTGCTTCTTTATTTACATTAGTTGCTTTCTCCTTTATTTTCAACAACATCTGAGCCAGTTCACAGTGAAGTACACACATAATTGTTGTTGTTGTTGTTGTTGGGTGCTGTCGAGTTGGTATCCGACTCATAGGGACCCTCAGAGGGTTTTCAATGGCTGTTTCGGGATTGCCTTGGGAGTGGATTGCCAGGTTCTTCCCCCATTTTTGCAGTGCTGGGAATTGAATTCGGGACCTCAGAGACTGCAGTGCAGCGCTCTACCAACTGAGCTAAATCCCAACCCACACACATAATAGGAGAGTTAAAGATACAATAAAATCAAATTTAGCAACTAAGAAGTTATTTTTAAAGATCTATGTGATTTGTTCACTGAAATTTACCTTTCAATTTAGCTTTGAGTTTCCTGGCAACGGGACAAAGTCAAGGGATTATTTCATGCTAAACGTGACCCAAGCAGGGCAATGTGGCCTGCACCTGTAATCACAGTGACTCAGGAGGCTGCGGGCAGAAGGATGGTGAGTTTGAGGCCAGAGGCAGTTTGAGGAATTTAGGGAGTCCCTGTGCCAATATATGTGTGTGTGTGTGTGTGTGTGTGTGTGTGTGTGTGTGTGTGTGTGTATGTCCGGGGGTACAGCTTAGTGGTAGAGCCCTTCCCTAGTATGCGCTAGGCCCTGGGCTCAGCCTCCCAGTACTGCAAAACAAAAACAAAACAAAAAAATAAACAAAACCAAAAACAAGCCCAAACTAATAAAAATCCTTATCTCGTTGCTAAATTATGACAGCAATTTATTTTATGATCCCTGCACAGGTAACAGTAAATGACAGAAGAAACAATGTCTTCAAAAGAAATGCTATTTAGCTGGTGCAGTGGTTCATGCCTGTAATCCCAGCCACTTGGGAGGCAGAGGCAGGAGGATCACACATTTGAAGCCAGAGTTACCTTGTGTTACTGAGCGAGATTGTGTCTCAAAAAAAAAAAAAAAATTAAATATGGGTCAGGGGGTGCAGCCCACTGGGAGAGCACTTGCAAAGCATGTGTGAGGCCCTAAATTCAGCCCTCAGAACAGAGAGAGAGAGAGAGAGAGAGAGAGAGAGAGAGAGAGAATTTAGAATACCAAGGTAACCAAGGTGTCTCAAATGATGGGATTTTAAGATAAACTAAACAGAATAAAATGCGAAGGAGTTTTAATTTCTATTTTTTGTTTTTGACAGTTTTAATTTGTAGTTGGGCTTTTGTATTTAGTCCTTTCTCCTCTCCCCCTATAGACAGGCCTTCATAATTTCTGATCTTTTTGTTTCAGCAAGTATTTATTGATAACTCTCCAAGAGCCAGGCCCTGAGGGGATATTTATAAGTAAAAGAGAAAAATGGTCCCTGCCCTCATAGTGATAATGGTCCAGGAGAACATTAATTAATGTTAAGGATATTAATTAAAAAGCTATACCAATGTAATTATAAAATGACAGGTGCCTTAAAAAGTGTATACAGGGCTATAAGAAGCATATATATAACAGAGGGAGAGAATCCAAGTTTCCAAAGAAAGAGTTGGGTGAAGAGAGTGAAGAAAACGTCATTTCTTACATCCTCTTTCCTACCTCAATGCCTAACAAATAAATGTGGTCTGTTGCTGTTGAGAATATGAAAGAAAGAAAAGATAGGAAAAAAGAAAGAAAGAAAAAGAAAGAAAGAAAGAAAGAAAGAAAGAAAGAAAGAGAAAGGAAGGGGGAGAGAGAAAGAAAGAGAAAAAAGAAAAAAGAAAGAAAAAGAAAGAGAAAGAAAGAGAGGTAAAAACTGAAAAGGGAATGGGGAAATCTCAGCCCTTCTTCTGAAGCAAACTCTGAATCTGTTGTTTGAAGGAGAATGACTTTTGGAAGGAATGTTGTTGTTGTTAGGTGCTGTCCAGTCAGGGTGCAACTCATAGTGACCCTCACAGGATTTTCAATGGCTGATTGTTTCAGGTTTGCGTCTAGTGTGGATTGCCACATTTTTCTCCTGTTTTTGTGGTGCTGAGGAGGGAACCTGGGTCCTCAGAGAGTGCAGAGCAGCATTCTACCAACTGAGCTAAACCCCAGGCCTTTGGAAGGAATACATTTTAGAAATGCGTATTTCTCAGCTGAGGATGTAGTTCAGAGGGAGAGTGCTTGCCTGGCATGTGCATGGCCCTGGGTTTGATTCCTAGTACCACTGGGGGTGGGTGGGAAGGAGAAGAAAGAAATGTATATTCCTCTGATTTGCAAAAAGGAATGAAATATGTAACATAACAGATTACTGCCAGGGTATCACGTGAAAAAAAAATAGTCTGAAATCCCAACTCATTGCTATTAGTTCTAAAGAGTTAATCTCAAGTGATTGAACATGTTCATGTTGTGCCATCAGCCCAATTATTAGCAATGGTTTCACCATCTTATTAGTGACAATAGAGAGAAGGTGTAGAGAGAAGAGTTGATTACTAGGCAATAAATTAGATACGGCTACTTTGTCAAAGCTTATAACTAAGGACCCAAGTACAATGAGTGTCAAGTCCTAGTTGTTACTAGTTAAGGTTTAATCTTTGAGGTCAAGTGGTTAAATGAGAAAGCAATTATACTAATGTTCTTTGGAGAAATTCATTTACCAATTGCTATTACTTAGTTGTTGTTCTTAGGAGTCAGTGAGTCAGGGTCCAACTCGTAGCAACTCTATGTACAACAGACAAAATATTATTGTCGTTCTTCTTGCTACTCATAGGGTTTTCAACAGCTGATTGTTTTTTTAGGGGGAGTGGGTTGCCAGATCCTTCTCCCAAGCCTACAGCACCTAATGTTCCCAGGCAGTCTCCCATCCAAGTACTAACCAGGCCCAAACCTGCTTAGCTTCCAAGATCTAATGGGATCAGATGCCACAGTGGTACAGCTGCAGGCTTGCCTGGCACTATGTCAGTATTTCTCTGCTGTTCATCGGGTTTTTGATGGCTGGTTGTTTCAGGAGTAGATTGCCTTGCCCTTCTCCCATTTTTTCGGTGCTAGGGATCAAACCCAGGGCCTCAGAGAGTGTAGAGCAGCACTCTACCAACTGAGCTAAACCCCAGCCCCTTACAAGCTTTTAAATGCTCTGTTAGACATCCTATCAGCCCTTACACTCTAACCTTTATTATATAACATTTTGTTGCACTTTTTCCTCTAGTTACTACTCCCTCCTCATTTCTACCTCCATTATCATCTCTCTCTCTCTCTTTTGGGAGGGAAGGGGTAATGCACTCTTCTTTGGGAGGTGGGTCTTCTTCATTCCACTTGATGCTCTACAGTATTATAGATTTTTTGCAATATTTGATGTTTCCCAGAATCTAATAATTTTAACAAAATAAAAAATTACATCTTTGAGTCCACCTTGTTGGAGATGCTCCATTTCAGGCTTAAATGGTCAGGAAGGGGAATACTTCTGTTATGGGTTCAGTCATGTCCCCCCACCCTCAATTCATATATGGAAGTCCTAAGCCAGGACCTCAGAATATGGCTGCAACAGCCGGCCTTCTATCACTGTGACAAAGTACCTGGGATAATCACTTTATAAGGAGGAAAGGCTTATTTTGGCTCATGGCTTCAGAAATCTCAGTCCATGGTTGCTTGGCTTTGTTGCCTTTCAATCTGCAGTGGGGCACTGCATCCTGGTAGAAGAGTGTGGCAGAGGAAACTTCCCACTTCGCGAATGCCAGGAAGCAGAGAGACAACAGGGGCCAGGGGTCCCAAGATCCCGTTCAAGGGCATGCTCCCAATGGCCTAATTTCCTCCCACTAGGCCCCGCCCCCTCAAGGTTCCATCACCTCCCAGTAGTGCTATTGGCTGGTAACCAAACCTACTACACATGGCCATCAGGAGACATTCAAGATCCAAATGGTAGCAGTGATCTTTCTTGGTGATAGTATTTTCACAGGGGCCATCAAGTGAAACTGAGGTCATTAAGGTGACCCTAATTCAATCTGAGTGTTGTTCTTATTAAATGGAGAAATTTTGAGAAATATATACAGACAGAAGATTATGTGAAGACAAAGTGAGAAGGTCATCTATAACCCAAGGAGGGAAGCTTGGAATAGATCCTTTGCTCCCAGTCCTCAGAAAGGACAAACCCATGGCACCTTGATCTTAGACTTTTAGCCTCCAGAATTACAAGAAAATAAATTTTTGTTCTTTAAGCCACCTAGTTTGGGATATGGGCTAGGGTTTAGCTGCATTGGTAGAGCACTGCTCTGTAATTCCTGAGGACTGGATTTTGATCCCCAGCACTGCAAAAATGGGAGAAAGATGTGGCAGTCCACTCCCCCCAAACAATCCAGAAACAATCAGGCATTGAAAACCCTATGAGGGCCACTATGTGTTGGGCTTGACTCGATGGCACCTAATAACAACAACTTCGGGGTATATTGTTAATAGTAGCCCTAACAGACTGATACAACCTGTATTTCCCTGTGGAAACTGAAGACATTTTCTGCAAGCTGTTCTCACTTCTCATCCAAAAATGGATTAGAAATTCTGTAATTTAGCTCCATGAAATAAATTTCCTAGGTATCACTGACACTGTCTTAATTTTGTAAATTTTATAGTTCTGTTAAACATTATTCAGTAGATCACTAATGTTTTCATTAATCTTTTCTTATTACTAACAGCAAAGTTTGTGTAAAAGATAAATGAAGCCCTCCAACTTGTTTCAAGGGTATTTGAGAAATTAGTCAGGGCTGGGTGTGTAACTCTGTGCATGCTGACCTTGCACAGGACCCTGGGTTCTATTCCCAGTATAAAAAAAAAAAAAAAAAAAAAAGAACTCTAAATATATTTACATTGCGTCTAATAAAAATGCCAAACTAGTCATTAAAAATAGAATCCAGCTCAGTATTCAATGCTCAAATCTAATTTCTACCAAGCCTAACCAAGTAAAAGCATCATTTCATCACCTGCTTTTGAGTATATTAATTAATTAAGGTATTAGCTTTTTATTCTTTGATTTTATTGGTTGAAATGCCACAGTATTACTCAGAAATAATAAAAATCACTCCAAGATTGAATTTTTCTTTTCTTCAGCCATAAGCCCTGTTTACCCGAGTCATGATATTACCATTACCTGTGATACCTCTTCCTCAAGTTCTCTGATTTGTTTTTATTGTTGTTTTCATTGTTTATTTGGTTTCTTTTATTTATTTATTTATTTTCTGTAGTACTTGGGGGTTGAATCCAAGGCTTGCACATACTTTGCAAGTGCTCTACCACTCTGCTGCTCCCCCAGCCCACTTTTTATTTTTTATTTTGAGTCAGAGTTTTGCTAAACTATGCAGGCTGCCTCTGGCCTTGAACTCGTGATCCTTCTGCTTCCACCTCCTGAGTCTCTGGGATTATAGGTCTGTACCACCACACCAGACTCTTTTGCCTTAATCTGAATTTTTAACCACTCTGGAAGCTATATAGTCTTCTTTCCTATAATTTTTCCCATATTATAACCCAAATATGTATTAGCCTAGAAAGATTCAGGGTCCTATGGGAATTAGTTGATTTTCAGAAAGATCATTGTATGAAAAAGGTTATATTTGTGAATAATAAATGAAAATATCCATTGTTATTTATTTCTAATTCTCACAACCTTAACTTTTATTATTTTTCCCTCTATGGTATTTTAAATTATTGGTCCTACAAAGACTTGAGTCTAAATGTGTTTTTAACTACTTTAGTAATCTTTCTCATCTAGGCATTTCTAGGAACTAAAATCTTTGAGCTAGCAAGGTCTTCCATATTGGCTGACCTCACTCTAACAAACTCAGAGCTAGCAAGATGTTCTTGTGGTCTGTTTCCTATGGGGAATAAGATTATGGGAATTCCACATCTGGATTTTCTTCCCTTGCTATAAACTTAAGTTAATTCACTGGAGGAGAGGAGAGGAGAGGAGAGGAGACGAGAGGAGAGGAGAGAGAGAGAGAGAGAGAGAGAGAGAGAGAG